>JABTXL010001191.1:1994038-2122389 GCA_025134845.1 Neodon shergylaensis
AACACAGTGACAAGAGTAACACAGTGACAAGATGTAACACAGTGACAGAACCCTTAAGGTGCGTGAGACCCTAAGTTAAGTTCTCAGCAGTGTGATCCCAGACCTTCAGTGCGAGATGCCAGGCAGAAGAAGAAGCCCAACCCTCTGGCAGCCTGAGGCTAGCTAGCTAGTCTGGCGTATACTGTGGTGAATAACAAGAGACCTGTCTCAAGTTGGAAGGTGAGGAGCTACATCTGAGGTTGTCTTCTGACTTCCACAATGTGTCAGAAAGATGGCATATGCCCTGATGACCTGGATTCAGTTCTTGGAAACCACCTGGGAAAAGGAGAGAATCAACTCCCTCAAGCTGACTTCTGCACACACACCTAGCCAAAAAAATGATAGTTTTAGGTCAGCGGGGGGGGGGGGACCCTAACCCAAAGGAATAAGACGGGGAGAGATGGAGGAGGAGGATACCCAATGCCTTTCCCAGGTCTCCATGAGTTGTGTGTGTAAACACACAGACAAACACACACACACACAATACTTTTTAAAAATAAAATTTTAAGCCAGGTGGTGGTGTACACTTTTAATCCTAGTACTCGGGAGGCAGAGGCAGGCAGATCTCTGTGAGTTTGAAGCCAGCTTGGTCTACAGAGCAAGTTCTAGGACAGTCAGGGCTGTACAGAGAAACCCTATCTCAAAAAACAAAAACAAACAAAAAAGGGGTGGGGGGAATTTAAGAGACTGGCTCAGTGGCATACACCTTTAATCCTAGTGGGAGGCAGAGGCAGGCAGATCTCTGAGTTCAAGGACAAGCCTGATAGACAAATAACCCACAAAGCCCAAACAGCAGGAACTTTTAAGGGATGGAACTGGAGGCAGCGGACCTCCCATGTTTCTCACATGTGTGCGTTCTTCGTGTTGTTTTGTTCTTTGTTAGTGTTCCAGAATATTCCTCCATCAGTTATTCCTCATCTTGCTGCCTCAGACTACCACCTGAATAAAATAAGCCACTTCTGATAGAGTGGGCCACAGCCTTGGGGTTTGGGTTCCTTGAGCTAACTTATCACTACCTGGCAAAGAGCATGAGCTGTCAGCTCTCTATCACCACCTGCCCCCCTTTTCAAGAAACTCTGCCTCCTGGGGTTCTCAGTTTGGTGGCAGGAAGTGTTAAAGGTGCTGCTTTCAAGATAGATTTCCTATAGCATTGGAAGTTTGTTCAACAGAGCCACAGCATGAGCCATGTTTCCAACAGATCCACAGAGTGAGCCACGTGTCCAGCAGATCCAGCATGAGCCACATCTGTGTTAAATGTTGCTAGGAACTCATTATAAAGGTCAAATGTAAAGCTGAACTTGTAGCTGTGTTAGTGTGTGTACTGAGCTTGCACAGGTCCTAGGTGTAGTCCCAGTCCCACAAAAGCAAAACTAAACCAACATCCCCCAAAACACATAAAAGGAGCAACTGAGCAGGATTTTATTAATGGAACTGATATAACTCATGTATGTGTGAGTTGTGTGTTGAGGGTTTGTGTATTAGTGTCTGCATGTAAGTGCAAGCTTGGATAAGTGTGTGGAGGCCCAGGAAGTCATTGAGGCTCCTCCTCTTCCTCCTGACCTTTTTCTTGTTTGTTTGAAATAGGTTCTTACCAGGTAACTCTTGTCCTGGAACTTAAAGATTGGATTGGAGGTGTATACCACCATGCCCTATTGGGTGTATATTACCGTGTCCTACTGGGTGTATACCACCGTGCCCTACTGGGTGTCCTCTTCTGTCTCTCCCTCCTATTCCTTTGAGTTAGAGTCTCTCCCTGAATCTGGAACTCTATGTTTTAGCCTGCAGCCAGCTTGTCCCAGTCATTCTCCACTCCCCCACAGTGTTAGGGTGGTAGACAAATATGAGACCATGCCAAGCTTTTTCTGTAGGTGCTGGGATATGAACTCAGGTCCTCATGGTTGCGCAGCAAGCCCTTTTAACCACTGGGCCATCCCTCCAGCACCAAGTAAACTCAGTTTTAATGTGTTACATGTTTATTTAACTTAACAGATACAAAATGTCATCATTCCAACAGATGGCGAGTATTTGATATATGAAGATTTACGGAGATCACTTCTGTTAATTTTCGTAGACGTCCCCCCACTGAGCTGTGCAGGTTACATAAGAACACATCTGCATCTGGACTGGCCATGTTAAGGGGACCTGGCTGTTTATCTGGGTTGCTATCTCTGTCCCATGCCTATAGAGCTGGACCTGCTGGTGAGGACAGGGTCTTGATGCTGCTGGCCTGTGCCTCTGGTAGCTGCTTGGCTCTGGAAGGGACTTCAGGAGCCCAGGGAGGCAATGTGCTGTGTATGCACTTATGTGTGGGAGGGTGGCCAGAGCCTATGTGCACCAGTGTTTTGAAGCTGTGGTAAATATTAACAAGGCAGTGGAAGCCAGGCCCTCTGGGAGGCCTCAGCTCCCCTGTGGGGAGGAAAGGGAGATAGTGCTGTGTACCTTAGATAGGGCTTTCAACCCAGCCTCCGAAGCTGCAGCACCCAAGCTGCCAGGGACACATGGGCACGACTTCTGTTCCCAGAACCAAGATGCCTCACCTTGCCGGGAGATTCTCAGAACTCCCAGACCACAGAAGCACCACTTGGCCTCTGTGTGTGCGGTGCCCCAAGCCGCTTCTCCAAGGCTCCTCCTCGTGGCCCACATTCTTTACCTCTACAACTCCCATCTCCACATTTACTTCCTGATGGGCACAATTCATCCAAACTCGAGGGCACAGGAAACAGATCCCATTCAGATCATTTCTTATACAAACAAACAAAACCCTCCCATCAAGTTGGGAGATGAGCTCAGTTGGTAGAATGCGCAGTCTAGTATGCTCAAAGTCATGGTTCTCTCTCAAGTACTTCATAAGCTGGGCATGGTGGCACACGTCCATAATCCTAGTATTTGGGAGGTAGGGGCAGGAGGATCAGAAGTTCAAGGGAATCCTTGTTACATAATGTGTTGGAGACCAGCTTCGGCTATGTGACAAAAACAAAGCAAAATATTGCACAAAGTAAAGCTCTGTCTCCTAAGCGCTTCCTAGGTTGGTTGCTGCTTCTCTCCGACATCAGGCAGCCATGATTGTCACGGTGTGAGTATCAGAAGGGTTGTCCCCCAACAGCTACAAACCTGGGCTTTCAACGGAATGTGTTCCAACTCTGTGAAGCTCTGTCTGAGAAGGGAAACTAAGAATGCGTAGGTATTTGCATAAGCAAATATTGCAAAGACACAGAGAAATCAAAGTGACACGTCCCAGTGGCAAGAGCAGGAGGACAGGGAGGGACTGGGAAGGGAAAATTCTCAGGGTTTATTAACCTTGAGATTGAACTGTGCAGATACAGTATCTAGTTTTTAAAACAGGTGAGACAAAATTTCAATTGTTTCTTTTCTTTCCCTGGCAGATGAGGCGTAGTTATACATTTGCTCACAGTCTGGGAGCTTCAGTATTGAGTGATGTCCAGAATAGGTGTGGGCTCCATTTGCCAAGCAGACCATTGATTTAAGTGACGGAAAAAGTGAGTTCTTTCTAGGCACAGCTTAGGAGTGCCCTTTAACTTTTCTATTTATCCTCTGGTTTCCAGTCTGATAAGAAAAACAGATTTCTATTACTCAGTCCCCAGCTTGAAGTAAAGACGCGGCCTGCCCTCTCGAACCTCAGTCTGAGGGGAACCCAGCCAGTCCTCTGGAGCCTCAATCTGAGGGGGACCCAGCCAGTCCTCTGGAGCCTGGGTCTGAGGGGGCCCTGGCTGGTCCTTAGGAAGGCCCACTCTGTTCTCACAGGGTAGTCGGTCCTAAACCCCACTCCCCTGGTCCAGGTGGCTTTAAGGTGGGGATTTTCCTGGTATTCTGAAGCACCCACTTCTGCTCTGGTCCAGCCTCTCTCGTCCCAGCCCTGGAAACCTCTTCACTTTTCAGCCTGCTTTGTGTGCAAACACTTGAGTGATTTACTTGAGTGCTGTGGCAGGTCCCTGGAACGTGTGTGTGTGTGTGTGTGTGTGTGTCGTTTATGGGCAGCCTCCTCTAGAACCAGAGAATGCATGCCTTGAGGCTTTAAGAAAACTCCTGTGTCCTTGCTCAGACTTCAGCCTCGGTGCCGTGGGTGAGGGGCGGCCAGTGGGTCAGGGGGTGCAGAACCCTGGGGGCTGCCCTGCCAGCCTGTGTAGTGGAGTGAACATTGGAGCTATGGATTGGACTCAAAAGGCTGTTTCTCTTTGCCTCAGGCCTGCTCTTCAGGGTGTCTGCCCTATGACAGGCAGGACAGATGGGAAGTCTCGAGTCACTCCTACAGTTCCTGAGGTCATTGACCCAGGAAGGCAGGGCGTGTCTGGGTGGAGCAGGCCAGGGCACACACTGGATTGTTTCCTTCTGCCCAGAAGGCACTGCCCTCAGTAGCCTGGAGGGCACAGTCTTGGCTTCTTTAGTACCCCTGAGGAGAGGCAGACGTCCTAACGGCACGCCTGTAACCCGTTCCATTCCCTAGGGATCAGGACCAGCCTTGCGGACAACAGCCTTCCTCCTGTCCCCTCCCAACCGGAGGCACCCTGCTCTGAGGCTGAGGAGACAAGGGAACAGCGAGAGGCATCCTGTGGAGGGTTTTCAAGAAGCTGCCTTGCTAAGGGACAATATTTGTTCAGCTCTTGGGCTGGGGCGGCCCATCACTGCCCGTGGCCCCTCGCATTCCGACCATCGCACCCCTATCTCAGGAACGCGTTCCCATAGACTTGGGGAACCACACCTGACCTTGGCAGTGGTCTGCTGTCCTCCCTCCTTCATGCCCAGGCTGGAAACTGGCCCTGGGAGGGAGAGGGTGAGAATGTTATAGCCAAGTCCCAGCCTCCTCTCCTACTGCCACCAAGGGGCAGGGGAGGTGGTGGAACCTTGGCAGAGTCCCATCTGGGTTCCCACTGACATCAGAGCTTTAGTTCAGCAAACACTTCCTAGGTGCCCACCTCATTCCCAAGAAGATGGAAAAAGACAAGGGCTGGGCGTGTAGCTCAGGGGGTAGGGCACTTGCATGAGTGGCTCTAGGCTCCATCCCCGGGACTGAGGAAAACCTGCTGTGGTGATGTTTGTGGGGGGGGGTGTTGGGCTAGAGGCCGGTGGACCAGGGTGCTAGGGCATTCTCAGCTTTGTGATGAGTCCGAGGACAGCTTAGGATATTGTAATCCTCCTCAGACTTCAGAGTTAATAAAAAAGGTTTATATAAATTGGCTATGGGTACAGCCAAGATCTAAAGCATCTTCTCTTATATGAAGTCCCAAAATGAATGGTTTGTAGTTTATTTTTAAAATTGTGTGTATGCATGGTGTGTATGTGTGTGTGTGTGTTAGCGTTAGTTCGCTCTACTTTTATGTGAGCTCCAGGGCATGAATTCGGCTTGTGCAGCCAGCACCTTTACCTGCTGAGCCCTCTTCTCAGTCCCTTGTTTGCAGTTTAACTACACAGGAAACAACATATCCAGTACATTTGAGACACAGGGCACATGTTCAATGATTTACTTATTTATTGAGACAGGTCTCACTATGTAGCTGACTGTTCTGGAACTTACTGTGTAGATCAGGCTGGCCTTAGGCTCAGAGATCTATCTGCCTCTGCCTCTTGAGTGCTGGCTGGCATTGAAGGAGAGTGCCCCAGGCCTGTGTCCTGTGGCTCCTCTTGCTGGAATCAAACCACTCAAGTGTGCACACAAGGCACAGCCATGGCCAGAACCGCCCGCCTCTTTTTCCTTGTGCTTTTCTCAATTCAACATCTTGTGCATTAAACCCCATCCTTGCCCTTTCCTCTTTGGATAGAACAACCTCATTTCTTAAGGTTAGCTTAGAAGTGAGGATAAAATGTAAAGGCAGAGATTAATCCCAGTGAGGGGCCAGCCATGCCTTCCCCTTGTCCCCGAGAGCATCCAGAGCCCTTGACGTGTTACCTCACTTCTTGTCCAAAGGTGGAATACTTGGCAGGGCAAGTTCATTCTAGGACTCTTCAGCTCTTCCCACCCCTCCCCTCTTTTCTTAAGGCATGAAACTCTAAATTTCTATATTTATAGGAAAGAATGTGGTTTTTCTTCACAAAAGGTAATACCCTTCACACACAGCTCTGTCTTGTCTCTTTGCTTTCTTGAAGCACCTTTTCTAATGGTACGAAAATACTGTGCGGGTCCTTTTTTACAGCTGCATCGTATTTCATCACGTGGTTGATTCATCACCATTATTTTATTCAACTCAGCTTCTGAGTTAGGTTAACTTCCTGCTTTGGCTTTGCAAACAGCGCTATGATAAGTTTCAGATATGCGTCATTTATTACATACAAAGTGTAGTTGCAGAATCCATTCTTGGACTTGGAATCTTGGACTAAAGGATCTTTGTGTTAGTGGCTTTGCTACATACGGCCAAATTATCTTGCACCAAGATTTTAGCAATTAAGCCTCCACCAGCAATGAATGAAAGGGATTATTTCTCTAAAGCACAGCCAAGGAAGTATGTTAGCATGCCTGTTATTGGTCTATTGTCTATTATTTCTACTTTGGAGATGCTTTTGTTTCCAGTTTGGTTGGGGTGTGGGGACTATAACGTTGTGTCCGAGAAGGGTTCCCTAGGGTTAAGTTCTGGGGACACGACTCAAACTTCTGGTCTCATTAACGTGGCCCGTGGACAGCTGGCAGGAGAGAAATTCTGGCGTCCATGGGAGCCTTCCAAGTTTAGAGGTGAGAGAAAGACTGAGTTTCACTCTGCCTGTAGACAATGACCTGGGGGCCAGTACTCCAGCTAAGGGGGCTCTCTCTGTGAGGGCGTCACCAGGACCCTGAGAGCTCACCCCAGGGAGATAGCCTCTGAGATCTAATGGCCTCTAAACTTCAAAAACTAGGCCATTTGTCTTACTGTTCCTATTGCTGTGATAAAAATACCACAGCAAAAGTAGAGTTCAAGTCACAGTCTGTCACAGCAGGGCAGTCAGCAGAGCCCCAGGGAGCTGGTCACGTCACAGCCACAGTCCCGAGCAGAGAGCTATGGATGCATATGCATGCTAGCACCCAGCTCGATTTCTTTATACAGTTGTCCAGGGAATGGTCCTACCCACAGTTGAGATTAGTCCTTCCCGAGTCAACACAAGATAGGCCCTGCTGGGCGTGCCCAGAGGTCTGTCTCTCAGGTGATTCTATGAACTGGGAAGGTGAGGCACTGTCCATCACACCTTTCTTCTAGGCTGGTCCCTGAAGATCAAAAGATTCCCAAGAGGGAGGGACCCACAAAGGAGTCAAAGCTTATGCCCCTTTTGCGCTCTCTGGAATTGGAGCATCTCAGAAAATCTGCTGAAGAAGAGACTGGTTTCCGTGCCATGTCCTTTGTTTCCCTCCCTCTTCCTAGAGGTTCACTTCCCTAAGGAGAAGCTCGAGGCCACAAGACTCACCCTGTGGGCTAGCTATGTGCAGGTTCAGGATTCTCTCACCATCCTGTCTGGGTGTTTGAATGCTGGGCCTCCTCCCTAGGCTGCTGCACAGGTCTTGCAGTTCCCCTTAGGCACTGGAATAGGCAAGAATGTTTGAGTTGAGGACTCTGAACTTAGTGTCTGGTACAGCCTAAGACCCCAGAGAAACCAGGCTGAGATATCACTTAGCATCCACAGGTCCGTGGGATGAGGACACAAGGAGAAAACCACGTCTCAGCTTGGAACGCTAGACATTTGAGTGGGGGAGGGGCAGTGAGAAGGTTCAGTGGCTATCTTAGGTTCCTATTGCTGTGACAAACATCACATCCAAAAGCAGCCTGGGGAGGAGAGGGTTTATTTCAGCTTACAGATGTAGTCCATCCTGAAGGGAAGCTGGGACTGAAGCAGAGGCCATGGGGCGGTTTACTGGCTTATTCCCTATGGTTTGCACAGTCTACTTTCTTATACCATCCAAGACCACGTGCCCAGGGGTACCACTACCCACAGTGGGCTGGGCCCTCACACATCAATCATTAACCAAGAAAAATGGCCTACAGGTGTGTCTGCAGGCCAATCTGATGAAGATGATTGCTCAATTGAGACTTCCTCTTCCCAAATACACAGCTACGTGTCAAGTTAGATGAATGAACAAACGGGGTAAAGATGCTTGCCACTGAACCGCTGATCTTGATCTTGACCTGAGCTTGATCCCCAAGTCCCACAAGATAGAAGGAAAGAACTGTTTTCTTCAAGCTCTCCGGCCTTCACATGTGCACCATGGCACACAACTTCGCTCTCCAGGAAACAAATAAGTAAAAATGTCAAAACAAAAACCTATCTTAGCTGAAGGAGCCTTAGACAGGATCCTGGTCGGTCATTTACTGGAGAGCTGGGGAAACTGAGTCACAGAGAGAAGACTCATCTGAGAACCCCCAACCAGCACAAGTGGTGGCCGGTCTCCAGACCAAGCCCTCTGGGCAGTCACTGGGGCGCCTCCAGCCTCAGAACAAGCATAACCCTCTCCCCTGTCCATTCTGGCTCCACTCAGGTTGCTGCTGCTTCTGCCATCAGAGCCCCCACTTGGCCAGCTCAGGCAGGACCCCCAGAGCCTGGGGTGGACAGAGGGGTACAGTCTTGGCATGTCCCCATTGGTCTCTTGCCTGCTTTTAATTGCATTGGATGATCAGCCGAGCCTGGGAGAACCCCTGCACCCTTCCTGGGTTGGGAGGAGAGAAGAGAGCAGGTGGAGGCATGACTTTCCCAGAAATCAGCCTAAGCCCTTGGATGTCTTAGGAGAGATTGTAATGAGGGTTCTCTAAAGGATGAGATCAGGGCTCCCTTCTCTGCAAATGCCTGGAATTTCTGAGAAGCCCCTCCCTCACAATGCAAAGCTGCCTGGCTGGTAGCCAGGAATCAGGACTCCCTGGAAAAGAGAGCTGGGGAAGGTGCATGGCAGGGCTGGGGTGAGAAGGGTCACTCAGTGGGATGTCCCCCTTCCAGCCTCCCCACTTCTCACTGGCTGTTTGATCTCCATTTCTGTCTGTCTGTCTGCATTCCCCGATCCCCCATTCACCCTGAATGACCTAACTCAGCCTGCCTTCTCAATAGACTTCTGCTGGAAACTGGGCATGGTACATGCCTGTCCTCCCAATACTGGAGAGGTGAAGTCAGGAGGATCAGAAACGGAAAGTCATCCTCAGCTGCATAGTGAGTTCAAGGTTAGCCTGGGCTACCTAGCACCATCTTAAAAAAAAGAAAAAGCCTAAGTTCAGTAGACTGTTCCCTACCGGAACCCCCCACCCCATGGTTCAGTAGGCCTCATTATTTAAAATCCACAGAACATCTAGTATGTGTCAGAGTTTGTGTTGGTTCCTCCTAAAATACGGATTTAATCATTCATTTATTTGGGTTGTGATTATCACACAAACACAGCAAGGGAGTGGGGAAGTGAGGCGGGCAGGGAGGAAGGCAATAAAATGTGTTACAGACCATGGGCACTGAAGGCCACTAGTGTGGCCTTGGGGACAGCATGGAGGACTCATCCCAAACGTACCCACTTGGGGGTCAAGGAGCTAGAGAATTAGCCACCCAACCCTGTGGGCATTGGCTGAGGCACAGAGCAATGCCAAATCCCTGGACCTTCTGACCAGTATGGTGTGCCTAGGGGTGGGTGGGGGTGCGCCCAGCTGAACATGCTGGTAGAAGGGAGTTCATCACTGAGTGACTGAGCAGGGGGGTAAAGCCCTCATTCCAGCACCATGCATATTCCAGAAAAGGGAGGACTTGTCTACATGCAGTGGCATCTAAAAGGGGGGCTTGGACCAGCTGAGGAGCACAGAAGAAGCCTTCAGGAACTATCCTATTTTGAAGGATGACCACTCTATGGCGAGAGGAGAGCCTGGGCAAAGTTGCTGTGGGACAGGGGAGGGGCTCCCCAGTCTGCCATCAGCTGACACAGCTCTGCCACCCTCTCTATCCTGGTAGAGGGGTCAGCTCAAGTTCAAACAAATTTCAAAGATAGCAACTAATCTTGAGGCTAACGGGGGAGGGCTAACTTAGCGCTAACATGGGAAGATTTGCTCTTCCACCGAGTCTAGTTAAAGATGTGTCCCCTACACTCCTGAAGCCAGTCAGAGGTCTTCAGATCAGGGCAGGCAAGACGGACAGGCTCGTCCATATCAGAACCTCACTTCCATTTGTACCAGCCTCTCGTCTTTGAAAATGTCAATTTGGGGTCAGGTGGTGGTGGTATATGCCTTTAATCCCAGCACTCGGGAGGTAGAGGCAGGCGGATATACAGATCGAGTTTCAGGACAGGCTCCAAAGCTACAGAGAAACCCCCATCTCATTCTCTTTTTCTTTCTATTTCTGCGTATGTGCAATGTGCACACGTGTGTATAAGCATGTTTGCATGTGTATGGGCACACGTGGAGGCTGGAGGTTGATATCAGGGGCTATCATTGCTCTCCTGTCTTAGTGAAGTGGGGTCTCTCAGTCAAACCCGTAGCTCACTGACATGGCTATATACTCTCTCATTAGCTTGCTCTGGGGGTCCCCTGTCTTCTGCCTTCTGAGACTGTACTCACAGGACAAGCCTTGCCTACCTGGAATTCATGTGGGTTCCCAGAAATCCAAACTGCAGTTGGAGTGGAAAGTGCGTTAACCACCGAGCCATCTCCCCAGTCTCTGCTACATTTTAAAATAGAGCACATAAAATAACTCATGCTAGTCCATGTATAGATCAGTTAACAAGCATATAGTGGAGCATATATTGTGTCTTGCTATGCTGTCCACGCTATCTTCAAACTGGCATTTCTCCTGCCTTAGCTTCCCAGATGCAGGTGCCATCGTGGACAGGGAAGCTGACTGAAATGGCTGGTGGTTAGGGGGACACCCGGACGTGCCCCTACCTCCATTCCTAAGACCTGTCCAATTTCCATTTCTGTTTCCTCAGACAGGAGGCTCTTTCTCCAGGGGTACCACTCTCCCTCTGTCATACCCTTGCCTTGGGAGGTGGAGCTTGAGATGGAGAGGGAACCAAGCCATTTACAGCTTAGCTTCCCCCATCTCTGGTCTGCACACCCACCCTGGGGCCAACCCAACCCAACGGAGGCAGCCTTGCTTAGGAACTACTCCTGCAGGTCAGGGTAGACGCCATCCCTTGCTTTCTCAGTCCCTTGTCCCTTGCTGCCCACTCAAGTGGACCTACTCTGGGCCCTTAAGTTCTGTGTTGGGGCCGGCAGGTCTAGTGAGAGTCCTGTGTTCTGAGTTTTTGGCATTCTTGTTTTCTGACTCACAGCTTCTCCAGCCATACTGCAGCCCCTGCTGCCCCCTCCTGGCCCGCCCCTCCCTCCTTCCCTTCCTCCCTCTCCCCCCTCCCTCAGTCACTAATTACCTTAGTCATCTTTCCACCCAGGCTGTTGAGCTAATGGAGAAGGCAAACAGAAATCTCAGCAAATGTGGAAAATTCCTGCTGATGAGGTGAGAGGCTCCAGGTTTGGGGGTCCCTTCAACCTGGAACAACTTCTATTCTTAGCCAGGAGGAGGTGGGCAGCTTGCTGGTCACCACTATGTCCTCAGTGTACCCACCAAACCTGGAGCTGGGCTTGACTTGGTAAGGTGTGGGGATGAGGATGGTGGTGAGCCCGAGGGACAGCAAGAGGCAGGTCCCCTGAGTATCATTACTCAGTTCGGGGATCTCTTCATGTGGACTCTCAGCTCTGAATGCCCAGCTGGCCCAGGCAGTTGAACGGGAGGGAGGGGCCTGGGTTACACGCTCCCTCACACCTGAGACAGGTTAATGATTAGCCTTGGGGAGGCTGAGGCCCCGGCAGCCGCCCCTAATGAGCCTGCTAAGTGACAGCTGGGTCCTTTCCCCTTCACCTGCTCAGAAAACAAGGTCTGGCCAAGGAATTATTTAACCCTCTTTTGGACTGAATGCGTCCTGAGGACTGGGCTGTGTTCTTCCCTCTGACTGAAGTCTCTGAGTCCCTGGGGCCTTCTGCAGGGCTGACCTAAGACCTCCATTCTGGTCCTTGGAATGCCAGGCTACTCTGCTTGGTCTCAGGGGGGAGTGGAATGTTCTAGATCAGCACTGCAGGACTGTTTCCCCTTTTTCTTTTTAACCTAATTTTAATTCATGTCAAGAGAAATAGCTACCCAGGTCTGTCACTATCATACTTCACAGATAGGTCTACAGTTTCATGATGAGGTCTTGAACAGGTGGTAAACAAATTTATGCAAAACAACCTAGTATATTGCCTCACCATTAGTGAGTCAGAACCTCGTCCTGGAAGGCCCAAAGTCCTTCTCCTTGGAGGATGGCTCCTCGAAAGTGTGTTTCCTCCAAATCTGCCCGTGTCTGAGGAGCCCAGGGAGCAGAGGACTATTCTTAATGAGGTCCCCTAGACGGGGCCGCCCTCTCTCCACAAGACCTAACTATTGCTGCCTGTGGATTTCCAAGCTTCCCATTGGCTGGTCTGGCCAGAGCCTTAGTTAAGGAGGATGCATGGCCATGGAGGAGGTGGGAGCGCAGCCCGGGCTTCATTGCGTGGTTCACTTTTGGGACTGTGAACTTCATCGAGCCCCCAACTCCACCTTCTTGCCCTCTTGGAGATCACACACTCCCTCCATTCAGTGGTCAGCAAGACTGCTGGCAGCTAGAGACGTCAGGCTGGTCTTTGAGAAAAGAATGTGATTCTTACTGGGTACTTTTTTTTTTTTAAACTTTCCCTGAGACTGCTAGTACTCAGTCTTGGAAATTCCTTCTTATAACTTATAACTTAGTTTGCTAACAGCTTAGGCCTAGCTCTAAAAGAGTAAGGTTTCTTTTTCCTCTTTTAACACGGCAGCATTTCTCAAGAGGCAAGGTTAGCTGTGTGATTTCCCAATTAAAAACAAAAAGCTAGCTAACCAGGGGGCAGGGCCTGATGGCACGCCCAGACGCCTTTAATCCCGGTACCTGGGAGGCAGAGGCGGGTAGGTCAGGCACCCATGAGGCTTATCTAGACTCGTGTTCTATTGTCTGTGCTCTCTTCGAGCAGGTAGCTCTACCTCTGGAGGCAGGAACTGTGCCACCGGTCTGGACTCCGCTCTGATACCCCACCACAGACATCCAGGGGCCCAGGGAGAGGCCCTTTCTGAGAGAGAAGTACTTTTTAGTGCCGCAGAACAGACTTCTAAGAAGGAGTTCTAGCCATCCCACAGATGTCTAAGAAGTGCCCACTGTGCTAGAAGCTGTTCATTGGCTGTGTCTCAGAGGGCTGAGGTGCAGGGCCCTCCAGGGAAGCGAACTGGGCAAAGCACTCTCAGGGCAGCGGCGGCTAGGCAGGCAAGGGCTGGCAGAAGCCGGGAGGGTCTCAGACTCACCCAATGGGAAGTGGATGGCAGAGCCAGTTCTCTCTGGTGGTGAGTATCCAAGGTCCGGGAGGTGACTGGCCTGGCGGAGGGAACCACTAGACAATCACCTCTTCCAGGCCAGAGAGGTGTTTATGGTTCACCCTTTCCTGGGGGCCATGGGGTAGAGCCAAGTTTACAGTTGCCTCGAACTCTATAAACACATCCAGTGCGTATGTACTCATTGTGAGAATGTGTGTGGGTGAATGTTCTCCATCCCTTAACCTTCACATCCTGGCCTGGGTTGATCTTGACTCTGCTCACCTGGGGAAGCGAGAAAGCCAAGGCAGGGCTGGGTAGCCTAGTCACACCTGTGGAAGCGGTAGGTAAGCGTGGACAATGGGTGACATGCAGACTCCTTGGGGAAGAAGACTTGAAGACCTTGTGCGATGGATGTGAGGAGAGGAAAGGGTTCCAGGCCAGCCATCTGCAGAAGCAAGGCGTGCGTGTGTTCACGTGTGTGCATATGCATTTGTATGTACACACATGCATGGTCCGACAGCAGAAAAGAGTAAGCCCTGGGTCAGGGCTGGACCTTGCAGTTTGACACAATCATAGCAAAATAACCACCAGAAGTCTTGACAAAAAGCCGGGCATGCCATGTCTTTGTCATCAGTAGCAGTTATGACACAGAATGGCTCACAGGTGCCACAACTGGGATGCCCACGCCCCATCACTCTGACCAGCACTGCACATAGGTGGGAAGTTAGCTGGCACTAAGTCTCAACCAAGGCTCATGGGTGGCCAGGGCTAACGGGTCAGCAGTGGCTAGGATAGACCAAGCTGGACGGTGATATAAAGGGTCAGCTGTGGTCGTATCCAGCTGGTGGTCATAGGTCCAGACACGGGTCAGAGGTCAGTTCAGAACTGTTTTCCACAAATGCAGCTAACTGTCTTGGACGGAGTTGTGTGGTCTCCCAGAGTGATAGAGAGGAGGCGGGGCACTGCTCTGTGCACTCAAAAGGCAGCTCAGCTCTGCTCACCCGTGGACTGGCCTCCTAGGGAAGCTGCATGCAAACTCAAATGTAGAAAGGTATTAGTCCATGCTCTTGCCTTGTAACATGTGAACTATGTGTGAGGTATTATATCCCTGCAAAAATTGGAGTCAAATCACAATTTAAAGGGCAACAGCCCCTGGCTGTGGGGCTCATTCCTGTAACTCTTGCCCTTGGAAGACTGAGATGAGATGATTGCTGCAAGTCCAAGGCTAGCCCAACTATCGTGCTGCAAGTCCAAGGCTAGCCCCAACTATTGTGCTGCAAGTCCTAGGCTAGCCCCAACTATTGTGCTGCAAGTCCAAGGCTAGCCCCAACTATCGTGCTACAAGTCCAAGGCTAGCCCCACTATTGATGACAGCCCATCTCAAAGAACCACTACAGAAATAAAAGGTCACTGAAGTGGCTCAACGGGCAAGCATTCCTGCTGCTAAGCCTGATGACATGAATTCAATCCCCGGAGCTTAGGTAAAGGTGGAAGGAGAGAGCCAATTCCACAAAGCTGAGCGGCTGGTTTAGCCATTGCATGGGCATGCCTACACTCACACATCATGTGCGCACAATAATAATGAAGCTGAAAAATAAAACCAAAGCCGGCAGGGGTGGCGCACGCCTTTAATCCCAGCACTCGGGAGGCAGAGGCAGGCGGATCTCTGTGAGTTCAAGGCAGGCTACAGAGTGAGTTCCAGGACAGCTAGAGCTGTTACACAGAGAAACTCTGTCTCAAAAACAAACAAACAAACAAACAAACAAACAAACAGACAAACAAACAAAACCATATCAAAACTCCAAATATAACACAAAATCAAGAGAGCCAGATTGCCTATTATTCCCCAGTAGGCTACATAGATTAAGTGGTTGTGGAGTTCATGGGAGAGTGGCTACAGAGTGTTCTTCAACTTGGTTTTTCTTTTGAATCACTTGTACAGTGTGTGTGTGTGTGTGTGGTACATGCATACACGTGCATGTGGAGTGCACACCTCTGCATACATGGGAGGCCAGATGGAGGATATCCTCCTCTACCACCTTACGGCTTAATTCTTTGAGGCAGGGTTTTCCACCATCCAGAAGTTCATATTTTTCAGCTAACCTGGCAGCCAGCAAATCCCAGGGATCCTCCTGTCTCTGCTCCCTGTAGTGCTGGGGTGGCAGGTGCTCACTGGAGATCACGCCTGCCTCTTTTGCAGGTTTTGCTCACGTCTGAACTCAGGGCCTCGTGGTTGCTCAGTGGGCACTCTTACCACTGAGCCCCTCTCTGCACCCCACCATGCTCATCCCAGCCCCCCCCAGGAGAGTGATAGCTTCCCAACTTCCCAACTGAACATCTGAATACTTCAAAGCCCCTCAGCTGATGCTGATGAGCGAGCCAACTTGGAAGCCCCTGAATGAGAGCTAAGAATGAAGATCATTAAGAGTCACATGAGCCTTAGACGACTGAGCCAGCTGACCTGGCCTCCATTTCATGGGAGTGGGAAGGCAGGAGTGGAGGGACCAGCAAGAGAACTAAGGAAGACTTTCTCCTCTCCCCAACCCCTGTTTCTTCATCTATAATATGCAAGTCAATGATACTTAACCTCATGGAGATTGCTATGGACTCCGGAGGAATCAAGGAATGCATTATAAATTGCTATAATGGGCATCAGGCAGCCAAGAGGTGTTGGCTGGCTGTTGGAGACATGGGTGGAGAAAATCCTCTCATATGAAATTCTTGAAAAAATTATTTAATTTATTGTATGTGTTTTGCCTGTATGCACGTACGGGTATCATGTATATGCTTGAAGAGGGCATCAGACCCTCAAAGGTTGAAGTTAAAGACAGTTGTGAGCTGGGAAGTGAACTCGGGTCCTCTGGAAGAGCAGCCAGTGCTCTTAACCACTAAGCCATCTCTCCAGCCCCCATGAAATTCTTGGTGACTGGGGGACTGATGACGTGGATCCCAGTGAACTTGACATCTCTCAGCCCCAAGGAGGAGGTGTAAGGTTTGGAACTGTCTCTTTGTCTTGTTGCCCTCTGCCCTACTTTAGCCATTTATGTCGTTTTCTGTTTCAGAAGATGCCAGCCCCAGGCTATCTGGGACGGTGTTGGGTGATGAGAGCCGGACTCCACCCTTCCGGTTCTCTGCCAGGGTGAGTGGAATATAAGGAGCTCCCGGAGCCTTCAGCTCAGCCTGAGATGTTTTTCCTTGCCAGGTGCTCAGTGTCCCGGTGCTCTGGGGACAGGGAAGTTTGCTGTGTGCCTTTAAGACTGGGAGGCTGGGGGACCTGACTGAAGAAGCCAGTGGGTTCCCTTGAAATGGAAGTGACATCTAGTGGTCTGAAAAAGAACTACCCAGCTGACCCCCTAGCCTCTGGGGTCCCCTTCTTGGTCCCTCTCCTCCTGAGCCACAATCCAATCTGAGGGATCTAAACCGGAACTACAGGCTCTTCATGGTGGGTGGGTCCCTTGACCCAGGGCAGCCTGGAACTCAGGCATGGCACCTGGCCCATCTCAGATACCCAGGGAGACCAGCCCTGGGCAGCTAAGAGAGCTCTTGGGGTGTCAGGGCTGGGGGTCTGAGGTCCCTGTGGTGAAGTGGGATTCTTGCAATTCATGTCCTCTGATTTGAGGTACCCGGCGCTGAGGCCAGGCACACAGAGGTATAAATGCTGAATCATCAGGGGCTTGTGGCCAGGCTGCAGTTACGCAATGGCCCTGCCATGGGTCACTGGTGTCAATACAGGCCTCCAGCCACTGTTTCAGTAGGCAAAAGGCTTCAGGGGGCACAAGTACCAAGTTGGGATGTGGGAAAGGAGTCAGAAGGAGGTTAGGGAGGCACAGCCCATTGCTCTACAAACCTTTACCTTGGAGCTCAGGATGAGGGGAATGTAGCCTGTCCTCAGGGAACTCCAAGCTGAGGGAGACACGGTCCCATCCTTAGGGAATTCCAGTCTGATGGGGGTGCAGCCTGCCCCTCAGGGACCCCAATCTCTTCCTTAGAGAGAATGCAGATGAGGGTGCAGACAAGGAATGAGGAACACCTATAGTAGACTTAAGGGCCTTTTCAATGGGAAACAGGGCAGATGGTGACAGAGTGGCAGAACTATAGTGACTGGGCTCCGTAGGGGGCAAGTGACAACAGATGAAATACAAGTGACAGGGGGAACTGTCCTTCCTGCCCTGTGTATTTCTTCTCTCAGTGTATGGGTCACAGGGTGACGGGCCTGTGCCTTCCTGGGGCTCCAAGCCCAGTACACGGGTAAGGGCAGAGGGCCGGGTGGTCTCCTGGCTTGTGACACCACACCCTCCTCTCATCCTACCTGCTGGGGAGCAAGAGCCCTGGTGGCCCTGCCAGCCCTGACCTGACCTTCCACGGCTCTATTCCCCAGCTTACAGCCTTTTTATAGGCTTGAAACGATCTCAAAACACAATCAAAAGCTGAAAACAATTCTGAACAGAAATGGAAGTCTCGCTTCTGCCCTCTCATGCATCCATCACTCAGATTCCCTTAGCAGGCCACAAGTTACTGATTTCCTGTATATCCCTCTAAAGATAGCCTAAAATATATATATTTATAAACTTTCCTCCCACACAAACGGCAAAATCTTCCACGTAGCCTTGCCTCTTTTCTCTCCCACGTAACAATCCAGAGACTTAGAATTGTCTCGTTCTTTTTCTTGACTCCAGCGTACTCCCTTGAACAAATGGTTCTGATGTTTATTCGTGGAGGGGGTGGCTCAGCACACCGACTCCGGGGGCTGACTTCTAGAGTTTCGGTCCCTGCTCTGGTATGTACCAGCTGCTCGATATTCAACCTGTTGCTTAATGTCTCAGTGACTCAGTTTCCCCGTATGGGCCAGAGAGAAAAGCAAACGTTAACCCCAAAGTGTTTTGTCAGGGCTCCCCTAGATAACTGGTCCTTGAGGGCCCTTGCACAGAGCGGCGGGCGAGAGGCGCAGGCACTCAATAAACACGAGTCACTGCTTCGAGATTATTTTGCCAGACCCCTTCTGAGAAGACTGGGCTGTTTGCGGGCTCTTATTATTATACACAGTGCTGTAAACAAACATCCTGGTCCACATGCCATTTGGTCCTCGTGGGAATGGGGCCGCGGGAAAAGTTGCAAAGGCCAAGCTCACGTTTAATTTTGAAGGCGACTGTAACTTGCCCCACATACGGGTGGTCCTCGCCACAGCCACCAACCACGTGTGGGCCTGCTCCATCCAAACACCTACTTTCCTATACTTCTTTGGGCACAGAAGCTTGTCATGGGCTTTCGGGCGATCACCTGGTCCCTGCCCCCACACCTCCTGACTCTATCACGGTCTGGGGGAGAAGCCAGCCTGCTACTGGAGTGGCCCACAGTTAGGCAAAGTCTCTCAAGAGTTGGCCCTACCTAGGCCTTCATTCATTCATTCATTCTTCGAATGTTTAGTCAGCATTCCAGGGCTCCTAACAGGCTTACAGACTATTTGAGGTTGCCTTCATTAGGGCCTGTTAGCACATCAAGATTGTTGGCTGAGTCTGATAATGCTCCAGATTACACTTGCCACCATCTCGTCCCTGAGCAGGTCTCTACTCACATTTTTAACATTTTATCTCACTGAGGAAAAATGCAGGCAATGCCAGGACTCAGTTAGCTAGATCACGACGAGCCAGACTGTCCTACCTGGAAGAGGCTTCCTGCTATGGCTGACCTCTCTGCTTCCCTTTGTGGAAAATCAGATTTTAAAAGGAGAGAGAGCGAGCCCATAAGTGTCTTGTCCTCGGAAATGGAAACCTCATCAAGGTGTTTCAGAAGAAAGACAATGCCGTCTACAAAGAGGCTCCTGCTGAGATAATTTTAGCTGATTTCCCTTAAAGTTCCTTTAGTGTAACCGGGCTGAGAGAGTAGGGATTGAAGGGTGGCTTGCAGGCTTGCTAAGTTCACTAATTCTGATTCCTATCCCTGCCCCCCCCCCCGCCGCCCCCGCCCCGGGCTTGCTCACACTGTCTCCCACAGGCCTGGGCTAGATGGCTCCTTTGTGGTTCACTCTATTCAAGGGTGTCATTCCAGACTTCCTAGGACTTTTATGGGCTCCCTGGGCTAGCCGGGCATCAAAGCCTTCTGTGTCTCCCTCCCCTGTTCTGCCCTTGCGTATCTGATAAATGCCAAGGACGTTGTCTACGTGAGACCTGGTCTGGAGACCATCTAGCTGCCCAGAGAGGTGGAGGCAAGCTCGCCCCATCTCCAGAGGCCGCTTGGAGGTCAGGTTTACGGTGAGGGCCAAAGAGTTTCTTCTTGCCTTCCCCAATTGTTTAGTAAACATTGTTTCCTCTCTAATTAAGAGATCCACACAGAAGCATTCACAAGTCATAAGTACAACTATGATTCAACAACGATTTCACAAAATGCTTCTGCAGCAAGAAGTAGTTTTGGTCGCCTTGCCCAGCCTGGATGTGAGGCTTGTGTCTCGTTTTACTGCATTCTGGTATGTGGTGTTCGGTTGATACCACCGGGAGCCCTGCCCCTTCCAGAAGGGAAATGGAGGAGCAATGGATCTGGGGGAGAGGGGAGGTGGTAAGGGGGAAAAGGGGAGAGTGGAGGGAGGGGAGGTTTCAGTTGGGATGTCTTGAATGAGAGAGGAATAAGGAAAAAGAAAAAAGAAGTAAGAGAAAGCGCTTTGCTGGTATCCCACAATCCTCCTGTGAGGTCAGCCTCACTATGGCAGGGACTCCTCCGCTTTCTAGATCTGGAGGTTAGGATCATCTGACCCTGGATAAAGTATAAACAGAATCACAGGCATGCACGTGATTACATCGCTTGTTTATTTTTTTCCCGAACACTTGAAAATTATTATTATCACCACTATCATCATCAGGCCCAATAAACCTTTCTTCTCTTCTCTTTCAAAAAAAGTTTTTGATTGGGTGTGGTGGTGCACTGTCTCTGATCCCAGCACTTGAGGGGCAGAGGCAGACAGATCTCTGAGTTCAAGGCCGGCCTGGTCTACTGAGCGAATTCCTGGACAGCCAGGGTTATGTAGAGAAATACTGTCTTGAAAAATGAAAAAAAGGAAGGAAGGAAGGAAGGAAGGAAGGAAAGACTTGTTTACATTTCTGTGTAAGCTTGTGCCTGCCTGAGTTTATGTGCATCACGTGTGTGCAGGTGCCCTGGGGGTCAGAGGGCATCAGATCCTCTGGAGCTCGAGTTACAGATTGTGTGTCACCTGATGTGGATACTGAGACCCAATCCTGGGTCCTCTGAAGGAGCAGTCAGTGCCCTCAAGTGCTGAGCCGTCTCTCCACCCCTCCACACTGTTCTGTGGGTCAGGATCTCTCACTGAACCCGAAGCCAGCAAACTCCTGTCTCCATCCTTCATCCCTGAGACGACAGAAGCTGGCTACCACACCCAGGCTTTACACGAGTTCTTGGGATCTGAACTCAGGTCCCTGTGCTTGCACAGCAAGCGTTTTACCGACTAAACCATCCCAACAGCCCCAAACACACACTTTTTACTTATCCTCCTGACAGTTGATGGGTTGGTGTCAGCTGAGGACCACAGTGGATGTACTCACACAACACTGTGCTGTGTGGCACTCAAATGAATGCCCTTGTATTATACACCAAAGAATGGAGTCGTGGGGTGGACACTGCCAGGGTTCTGAAGTGAAGTGTTGTTTGCATTTCCCGAGACTGTAGATAAACGTTCTCAGTTCCCCCTACTCTCACCGTGACCAGTGTTGGGAATTTTCCCTTCAGCATTCTGGTGACCCAAATAACCTTCCTAAACCACAGATCTTTCCATCACACCCCTGCTGCCAGCTTTTACAAATATTTATTTGTTTGTTTGGATAGAGTCTTACCATGTAGACCAGGCTGGCTTTGAACTTACAGAGATCCTTCTGCCTCTGCTTCCCGAGTGCTGGGATTAAAGGCTTATGCCGCCATGCCTAGATTTGTATTACCGTTTCAATGTGTATTGTATCTATGTGTGTCTGAGTGTGTATCTGTGCACCATGTGTGTGCAAGTGCCTGTGGAGCCCAAAAGAGGGCGTTGTCTCACCTGGAGCTGCCGTCCTAGGCAGTGATGAGCCTCCTGACCTGGTGCCAGGAATTGAGTCTGGATCCTCAGCAAGAGACAGATGCTCTGAACCATCCCAGCCATCTCTCCCACCTTCTATTTCCAGTCTTCTTAAAATAAAAAAGCAAGCAAAAAAACAAACAAAACCATTTTATTTTATTACATGTTCATGGCAGGGGAGGGGGCAGGGGCAGTGTGACGGTCAGAGGTCAACTTTAGGAAGCTGGTTCTCTCCTGCGACCATGAGTTCTGGGGCGCAAACTCAGTTCTCCAGGTTTATGCAACCAGTGATTTTTATCACCTGCTGAGTGATCTTATTGGGCCCTGCTTCTAGCTTTTTCAAATCCGTCCCCCCAAAATTTTCAAAACACAGGTTGGTTGCACTATACCGAGCCCTCCCAGAAACTCCAGTCTCGTAATTAAATCCCGTAAGTGACATTTATTAGAGTCACAGCCTCACACGTCTGTCTGTCCATCATGCCCCTTCGTGGAGTGAAACTGATCCATGCTAGCACCCACACATTTACATACATGTAATGACTCAGTAGATGTATACCGTATGCAACAGCTTTAGAATCTTCTTCTACCCCCAAAGTTTCCTTTGAGCCATTTGTGGTGAGCCCCACTCTGGTCCCAGCCTCAAGCAACTACTGATTTTCTTGCTTCTTCTCTGTGTTGTTTGACCATCTCCAGAGGTTTCCCACGAACACAGGTGTGGTCTGCTGTGGCTGGCTGCTTTCCTTAGCACTCTGCTTCCAAGTTCATCTGGGCTCTAGTGTGTAACAGCAGGGGTCCACTGAGATCTGTGACTATTCTGATGTGCTAGACCTATGTGCTAGTCCACACCCTTGCGGAGGGTCCCCTTGGGGTGTCTGTGTGTGTGTGTGTATGTGCGCGCCTGTGTGTGCCCATGTGTGTGTTGAGATCAGAGGTTGGCATCAGATGTCTTCCTATTGCTCTCCCTATCTTACAAGCTATTAATTTATTTTGTTGGGGTGGCGCTGCATAGAGGTCAAAGGACAACTTGCGGGAGTCGGCTCTCGCCTTTCCACCATGTGTGGCTAAGGGACTGAACTCAGGTCATCAGTACTGGTGGCAACTGTCTTTACCCACTTAGCCATCTTGCTGGCCAGCTTCTGGGCAAGGTCTCTCAGTGGACTTGGAGCTTGGTATTCCTGGGGGTCTGCCTGTTTCTGCTTTGGTTCCGGCACTGAATTGTAAGTGCACTCAGGCATTCTGCTCTTCCATGGGTGTTGAGGCTCCAAACTCAGGCCCTCATGCTTGCCGAACGGCATTTCACCCACTGACCCACTCACCTATCTCCCACGAGTGGCCTGCCTCATGGAAGGAGCAGAAAGAGTGAGATGAAGATGAAAAGAGGTCAGAGACAGCGAGAGTGAGAGGCAGCCATGTTCTCTTCACGCTTCCTCATGTGCCAGTCAGACCTAGGCCTCTTCCCTTTGAGAAACTTCCAGGCTATGCTGTTCTCAGCCACATCCCTCCCTGAACTGTGCATACCATGGCCAATTAGCTTCCTCTTGTGCTCATGCCTCACTGCCCTGGTTGGTGCCTATTTTGTGGTCACTGTTTCGTTAATTCCTAGAATGTTCACAAAGGGCTCAGCTCGGTGTCTCCCTGCGCTCTGATGGGAGCAGTGGAAACTTAGGTATCTCTTCACTGCTTGACTCTTTTAAAAATGTTACTGCAGTATCCATTTATACAGTGTGTGTGGTGGTTAGAGGATGGCCTTCGAGAGTCTGTTTTCCCATTCTACCACGGGCCCCCAGAGACCAAATTCAGGTTGTCAGACTTGGTGGCAAGTGCCTTTACCGACTGAGCCATCTCGCTAGGGAAGAGCCCCAGTCCTGTTAGAGGATTATTTATGCTGGGAATGAGAACACAGGTACCCCAAGCTCAGGTTCTTTGATTAGGTCTTTGCCAGGGACATGGCCTTGAGCCAGGTCAGGGTGGGAGTTGCCAGACTTCGGAGCCAAACCACAGCTGGGATTGCCAGCATGACTAACAAGTTCATCGTGGGCCTAAGGAACTGGGAGGCACCTCTCATCAGGGACCAGCGTGGCTGTGGAAGCCTGTTGGGACCACAATGAGGAGACCTACGCATAAGCCAAGAACATTGTCCCTTCCCCAGCAGCTCCAGAATACCCAAGACCTTCCGCACTTCCAGAGCCCCGCCTCCTTCCCACGGGATTCCAGGAGTGTTGTGCGTGCGCACAAACACTGTGTAGCCTGCTAAAGACCCGTGCCTTACACTGACATGGCTTCCATGGTCCTGGATGTGACTCCTCCACAGCTCCTCATCCATGCAGGTTACGGCTGAGGGCTTCCGCTCTCCAATGCATGGTTCTCACACCTACGTGATACTGGGCAAGTGTGGAATCTGAGTTCGAGTCTACAGGTATGGGGTGAGGC
Source organism: Neodon shergylaensis (assembly GCA_025134845.1). Classification (NCBI taxonomy): domain Eukaryota; kingdom Metazoa; phylum Chordata; class Mammalia; order Rodentia; family Cricetidae; genus Neodon; species Neodon shergylaensis. Next base: position 2,017,839 of record JABTXL010001191.1, read on the forward strand.
CTGAGAATCTGCATATCCAACTGTGTCCCCAGATGGTGGACTCAGGGCTCTTGCCTGAAAATGGCTCTGGAGAACCGACACTCTAAAACTTTGTCCTGGGAGGATTTGATCCAAGTCCCCTCTCTTCAAAGCTCCCAGAAACATGGCCTTGATGGTGACAGCAGGAAGCTCTCGCTTCTCTGGCCCCTGGCCAAAGGGCAGGAGAAAACTGGCCCAGGCGAGAGCAGATACATTGTCCAGTCTCCAGCTTATCAGAAAGATCAAAGGGATCAATGGGGAGAGCACCTGGGCTCAGATCCCAACTTGGGAAGGAGGAAGTGGGTCCATGAAAGAAGTCACCAGAAATCTGAAGGGCAGTATCAGTGATCAACTTCATTCTGGCTTTGAGAGTGATGTATGTAAGAAGAATTCTGAAAATGACTTGGGTCAGATGACACAGTTCGCATGGCTTCTCTGCGTGTTCGGGAATGTTCCAGGCCCTCTCAGCTTTGTAGTCCAGCCAGGCCCAGGTTCTCTTTGTAGGCTGGGCTCTCACGTCAGCTCTAGGAGGCGGGATGTTTCTTCTGTGTTACAGAGGAGGAAGCTAAGGCAAAGAATAGAAATGGTTGGTCCCTTGATTACAGTCCAAATCTTTAAAGATTCTGTATGTGGATGAGTGCTTTGTCTGTATGTATGTGTATCATGTGTGTACAGTGTTCATGGAGGCCAGAAGAGACTGCCAGATCCCCGGGAACTGGAGTTACAGATAGTTGTTAGCCATGAGTGCTGGGAACCGAACCAAGGTCCTCTGCAAAGGATTAGGTGCTCCAACCCCCAGTACAAGTCTTTTGACTTCAGCTCAGATTTTGGACCCGGTATGAGGCAAGCCCTTCCTTGCTCCTTCCTGCCTTCCCCCTACCACAGCTGGGTGCCTTTCTCAGTAATAGACAAGACAGGCTAGATGAAGGCTGTAGCTACTTCTTCTTGCTTGGGCTAAGAACTCCACACACCCTAGCTCAGTGGTCCTCAACCTTCCTAATGTTGTGACTCTTCAATACAGTTCCTCATGCTGTGGTGACCCCTAACCATAAAATTATTTTCATTGCTACTTCATAACTGTAATTTTGCTACTGTTATGAATCATAATATAAATATCTGTGTTTTCTGATGGTCTTAGGTGACACTTATGGAAGGGGTATTTGACCTCCAAAGGGGTTGAGACCCACAGGGTGAGAACCAATGCCCTAGCTCGCTCTGCAGAAGGACAGAAGTCTTGAGTATCTACTGACAGAAGTGAGCAGTATGGGAACAGGTTCCTCTTCAGACTTCTCTGTGTGTAAGACAAAGTTGATTGTGCAGGCCGATCCTCCATGATCACTTTTAATTCTCCTTCTGCATCCAACAAAGCTTGTGTTCAAGCAAGCTGGGTAAGTTCCTGAGGGTTTGCAGTTGGGGCTGCGGCTCCCTGGACCACCCGAGGACTGAGGGAATCCCACCTCTGTCTAGCCTTCACAGATGACTGTGTGAGCAGCCCCATTGGAAGAGATGCCATTGGGCAGAGACACAGCCCTGTACTGTCCTGGGGCTGTTGCATCCCAGGTCTGTGGTCTGCCTATCATTCCAGCCACAGTTCACTGCTTGGTCAAGAATTTGGCCAGAGAGTGAGATAGATCATTGATTAGATATTAGTCTTTAAGTTCGCATGGGTGAGGGCTGGGGGTGGTAGGGGTGAAAATGAAGATGAGGCGGGTGGGGGTGATGGTTCCGCTGCTGCTCATTTCTGTGTTTTAGAAAGGGTCCCCTGCAGCCCAGGCTGGCCTTTAACTATGTAGCCCAGGCTGGCCTTTAACTATATAGCTCAGGATGGCCTTCAACTTCCTTATCCTTCTGCACACACTTTTCAAGTGCTGGGGTTACAGGTGTACACCACTGTTGGGAGCAATGAGACCCCAGATCCTGAATTTCTTGTAATCTCCCAATCTGAGTGCCTACAGCTGCTCTGAGCATGAGACCTTCAGGAGTTCCTGATGGCAGGAGAGTGGTTTCTGGTGGGTTTGGCTGGGGCGTGGCTATCTCTATATAATCTGCCCCTGAACACAATAAAGGGTGCATTCTTGGGGAATTCAAGGATGACCCGTGTTACTGTCTCTCTGTCTGTGTGTGTGTCCCGCCCCCTTGCCCTAAGCTTGCGAACTGGGTGCCAGCACACAGAGCGCAGACACGGGGGTGTGGTGTGCGGCACACCACCACACCAGGCGGGTGATATTTGGTATGGAGTGTGGTGCATGTGTATGTGTGTGTGTGTGTTGTGTGTGTGCATGTGTGTCTTTGGTTTTTTTCCCTAAGGATGAAATTCAGGGCCCTCAGCACACTAGACGAGTGCTCTACCATGGAGCCTGCTGATGGGGCTTCGTGATCTGGGGACGGAAGATAATGACAACACTGGTGGGGGCTGAAGTGCAGGAGGCAGACTGGAGAGTTCAAAGCGGCGATGGAGCGCGATTGCAGTTTGTGAGGGGCTGGGAGGGATAGGGGCTGCCTATCAGGAGACTTTCTTTCTCATCCCTCAGCCCTGCTCTCAAAGGTACCTGCATGCGGAGGGTTTCAGCAAGCCTGCCTGGGCCACCCAGCTGGGAGGACCTTCCTGGCTGTGTGGAAGCCAGTTCCCACCTCCAACAGATGGGCACTGATGTCACAGGCAGACAAAGTAGCAGTCAGCACTAATGGGAGTTACACTCAAGAGCCAATGGGAAGTTGTGTGGTCTCCACTGGGCCTCACCCCAAAGGAGAGGCCAGGCCAGAGGACTTCCTTGAGTTCATGGAGTAGGTGGTAAGTTTGTGGAGTCTTTATGATAAGAGAATTGGAAAGGCCTCAGACAGAGTACCCTGTGTAGAGGAAACAGGCCGCATTCCGACTTCCCAGATGGAGAAACTGAGACCTTTAGACCCAGGAAAGGCTGTGACAGAACTGGGTTCAGGACTCTTCAAGAGGACTTTTGTTTGTATGCTTGTATAGTGTGGCACAGGGGAATGTAGGAACCAGTCAGACAGATGCAGAAAGATGTCCTGGGGTCGCTGATTACTGTGTATGTGTGTGTGTGCTTGTGTGTGCACATGCACATATGCATGTGTGTGCATGTGCGTATGAGTGTGCATATGTGTATGTGCTATGTGAGTGTATGTGGTGCATGAGTGTATGTGTGTGTGCACCTGTGTGTATGTGTGTGTGTATGAATGTGTGTATGTGTGAATATGCATGTATGTGTGTGTGTGCACGTGCATATGAGTGTGTCCAAATGTGTGTATGTGGCATGTGAGTGCATGTGTGTGCATCTGTGTGTATGTGTGTGCGAATGCATATACGTGTGTAGTTGACTCTGAAGCTCTGTTCCTCTTGGTCATGGAAACAATTGCTGAGCAGTGACTAGAAAAGTGGCTGCCAGAGCTTGGGATGGGTATAGGAGTGGGGAGGGAATGAAGAGGGGGTGCTTTTGGGTACAGGGGTACAGGTGGACAGGAAGACTAGCTCATAAGGTCTTACAGCATAGCAGAATAACTATGCTTGATAATGATTAATTAGTGTTTCAGAATAGCAAATCTAGAAGATTTTGAATGTTTTGGACACAAAGAAATGCCCACATCTGAGGTGACTGACGTGCCGGCTGCCGCACTGTGACGGCTACGCACTCAACTGAAATACTGTGCTGTATCCATAACTATGAACTGTTCCTCTGGGTTCCTTAAGAACAATGTATTGCCAGTGAGATTTTATTTATTGTGTGTGCAGGTGTGTGGGCACGCATGTGCCACTGCACGCATGTGAGGTCAGAGGACAACTTTCGGGAGTTGGGTCTCTCCTTCCACCATGTAGGTCCGCTGGATGGAACTCTGATCATCCGGCTTGGCAGCAGCCTAAACCTTCTCAATGATCCCCAAATAATATCTTTTATAAAGTGGCAGCATTCATGTATTCCCATGGGAGGTGGGCAGGCCTTGGTGAGCTCGGCCTGAGTGAAGCCCCCATGAATGTTTATTTTCTTCTCCCCACAACTCACTATGGGGAGTGTCTTCTGTGTGATCCAGTGTGTGAGTGTGTGTGGTCAAGTATCATGAATCTCAGGACACTCACGCAGAAGAGTGTGTTCGATCAAATTCTCGCCAGGAAGGCAGGGGTGGCCACCGAAGCCCCGCAAATGTTGTTGGACTGAGGATCTAGAGGCTGGATTCTCTAGGATCAGCTTGCCTTGGGCTGGGGGTGGGAGTGGTCTGGAAGGGGAGGTGCAGACATGAGAACTGCTCTCCTGGTGGCTCCTAAGACAGAGATGGGCCAGGCAGGCACTCTTTGGGGCCTTACTAAGTTGAAACACTACTCAAGAGTTGATGTTGAGGGAATCCTGTGGGACTTTGTAAGGTAAGCAAGGTTAGCGGCGTCTAGATAGGGTTTAGGGAAATGGGCTCAGCAGAGGGAGAGGAGAGGAGGCAGGGCTGAGTATCCGGAGAAATCAGCCACTAGTTCCCTTGCATCTAGGAAGAAGTTTGGCTATTAGTCATTTGAGCTATCTTAAAAAAGCATCCTTTTACATTTATTATTCATGTGTTTGTATGCAGAATGCATATGAATCTGTGTGCTGTAGCTCACAGGCAGAGGACAGAGGACCACTTCTAGGAGTCAGTGTCCTTCTACCATGATGTCCCAGGGATGATGGTGGTTGTGAGCAGTTATGTGGGTGCTGGAGACCGAACCCCAGTCCTCTGCGAGAATGGGGTCTCTTAATCACTGAGACATCCCCTGCCTCCTTTTTATTTATTTGATTTTAAAGTGTGTGTGTGTTTACATTGGGAGTGTGAGCATGCATGGAGGCAAGAGGCTGATGCTGGACATCTTCCTCAATCCCTTTCTGTCCCATTTTTTTTAAAAAGCAAAATCAATTTTTTTAAGATTTATTTATTTATTATGTATACAACATTCTGCCTCAATGTATGCCCGGGCATACATCTCAGTACAGATGGTTGTGAGCCACCATGTGGTTGCTGGGAATTGAACTCAGGACCTCTGGAAGAGCAGCCAGCGCTCTTAACCTCTGAGCCATCTCTCCAGCCCGCAAAATCAATTTTTATTAGTAAGGATCTTTCCACAGTCCCAAGGTAAACACTAAGATCCAAGGAAGACACACGAACAGTGACATTAGAGGCATTGAAGTATGACAAAAAGTACATAAACGTGCATGCCTGTAACTCTACCTCAGCTCTGAAACAAGGTCTCTCACTGCACCTGAAGCACCCTGTTTTTAAGCCCTGGAGATCCATTTGTCTCCGCCCCCTGGTGTCGGCGTCACAGATGTGTGCTTGGAATCTGAACTCAGGTCCTTGTGCTTGCCCAGCGGGCATTTTGCCTATTAAGCTATCTCCCTAGGCCACAGGTCACCCTCCCGAGAGGGTCATCTTCATTCCACTCAAGAGCTCAGAGGCACAGAAGCGTCCTGTGGGCCAGGTGGCTTCAGGTGCTTTCTTCTGTGGTGCAGTTGCCTAGCGATGAGGGCATTACATTCCCTAGATGACCTCAAGGTCAGGGAGGGCAAGGCTGGGGCTGAGGTGAAACAGTTCTTTCTAGGTGCATGGTACCATGGTGGTTCGGGGCACTCTGTGTCTAGAAGGCTGTGACGATGCGATGGGGACAGTTTCAGCTGGGGAGCAGAGCAAGTATGCTTGGATAGAACTCTTACAGCAATGTCGTCTTCTTTGTCCTCTCTGCAACGGGAGCGAGAGGCAGCCTTGGTGTGGGGAGCAGGTGTGGAGAAGGAGGGTCTGTACATCTGAACATGGGTGGAGCTTTCTGAACACTCTTAGACCCAACCTGTGCTGTCCTGTGCTAGTAGCCCCCTCTCTTCTCTCCACACATTTCTGGGGAGTGGTGTTCCATGGAATGGCTAGACCCACCTTCTCTGTTTCCCAATTACTGTATGGTTGGTGGCCCAAGAGGTCACTTGGTTGTCTCTGTCCCAGTTGACCAGAACCCTCTAGACCCTGTGGGTGCTATGGGTTTCTTAGTCAGGGCTCTGGCCTCTACTCATGGTGGGAGGGTTGCAAGAACCCAGCAGACCAGATTTTGCAAGCCTGAAATAGTTTATGACCAGGCTGAGGCAGGGAGGAAGGAGGGCATGGCCCCAGGAATGCAGGAGGAATGTCTGGGAGGCCTATCCAGTCCCCCACCCGCCCCAGCTCCTCGAGGGAATGAGTACAGGCCTCAGGCCTATCAGGGCTAAGAAAAAATGATTTGGGCCTTCAACATTCCTGGGGCAGGGTGGTGGCGGTCCAGTGGTCCAGCAAGGAGATGGGGGAGGGATTTCATCTTTCTCCAGGGAGGCTGCCAGGGTTGTCCCTCTCTCTTCACTCCTCTTCATCTTCCATGCTCAACTGTCCACAGCTCCGTGCATGTGCACCTCCATCTTCGTATGCGATGAGAAAAGCAGGGAGTCATTTTTAGGCTCGGAGTGGATTCTCTGTGTTTCCACTGTCAAACCGGAAGCTCCCCTGGGGCCAAGGTTGCTGTTTGTCCCCCAGCTTAGGAGTTTCTTAAGGTAGGAGGCTATGGATTTTTCCAAGAAATGAAAGTTCTCAGAGTTCCCCACAGCCAGAATGGGGCAGCTTCCACCTCCAGTCCTGTGGATCTAGACAGAGCCTTCCTTAGCCCTGCCTGGAAGCAGGATGGTGCTCAGGGGGTGCTCAGGGGGCTGCTCCAGGTTGCAGAGGACCAGAACCTCCCCCTAATGCGACACCGTGTGCAGGAAAGGGACACTTGGCACAGACACTCATCTGGACGGGGTACAAAGCCCTGCTGCCACCCTGGCCTTGCTTCCCTTCTGCTTGTGATTAGGGTCCATCTCGGAGAAGGAGGATGGCAGGGGTCGGGGTGGACGGGCAGCTGCGTGTCCAGCTTCCATTCATTAATGATACCTGCACATTCCTGTGGTGGGGCTGGTAACCTTCCCTTTCATCCATCTCCCTCTGAGTGAGCCAGCTGGTGGGGTGGGGACAGCCAGGCAAGCGGAGAGAGAACTGGAGGGTGGCCAAGGTCATAAGGACCCAGCATCTTGAATTCCCACCATGGCTCTTGTATGGAAAACACAAATTTTCCCAATCCCGGCTGGGTACACCACATTCCTCTTGTAGACAAGACTCTGCCCTCTGTTGGAAGGCTATCCACATATTCGTAGACCAGCCCGCTAGGGTCAGCCTGTGGTCATAATGAAAAGCAATCTATGCAGAGTTGGACCAGTCTGTGGCAAGGATTAGGCGGGCACTGAGATCAGAGTTTAGGATCAGGCTCTGACCAGGGTTATGAATCAGCCTGTTTCCTGGGCTAGGAGAATTACATTTTGGCTACACAGGATTAAGGTTAAGTCTGCACTCAAGATGAGGGGTAAACCTATGACCAGAAAGAGGGAACCAGTCTGTATGCAGACTTCAGAGGCAATCTGTACCCAGGACTGTCCCCAACACTGGAGATCAGTCTATACTACACAGGATCAGGGGTCAGGCTGTAACCAGAATTAAAGGTTTGTGGTGTTGAGGAGGAGGAGTCTTACATTGTAACTTTACCTACAACTTAGCCCCAGAAGACAGCCCAGCCACACACAGGGTCTACAGTTTGGAGCGAGAAGGCTTCGCTGAGTCTTTACCATACAACTTGGGTACCCACCTGTGACAGTTATTTGTGCAACAGTGGGGTGCCCTGTCCTCGTGGGCTTGGCTTTATCTTAGGTGGCAACCACAGGAACCAGCCCAGTCCCACGGGGATGCAGTCCCTGGCCAGTGGCTATGAGATGACATTGCACAAGTGTCGCGGCAGAATGGCGAGCAATGGTGCAGTGTGCTTCTGTTCTCCCTAACCTCCCGAAACTCATTCAGCAACAGTTCATTCTGCAAACATTTCCTGAATAGCTGTCGTGCTTGGGGTCAGTGCCTCTCAAACTTGAGTGCACATAACAATTACCTAGGAAACTTTTGAGGAAGGCTGGTTCCCAGGCCCCACTCCAGGCTCTCAGTGGCCGGGAGGGCTTCAGAGCTGCGCAGGAACCTGCCCTTTCCATAGTGTCCGGCAGGGGCCAGTGAGATGGCTCACAGTCAAGAGGATTTACTGCTCTTCCAGAGGACCCAGGTTTGATTCCTAACACTCGCATGAAGGTTGACAGCCATCTGTAACTCCAGGCCCATGGGATCCAACATCTTCTTCTGGCCCCCTCAGGCCCCAGCAATGCATTCCGTGCATAGATGCACATGTGGGCAAAACACCAATACACACATAAATAAAAACGATTTTTCAGGGGCTGGGGCAATGGCTCAGAAGTTAAGAACACTGGCTGTTCTTTCAGAGGACCTGAGTTCAATCCCCAGTAACCACATGGTGGCTCACAACCATCTCTAGTGGAATCTGATGCCCTCTTCTGGCATTAAGGCACTCATATACATAAAATAAATAAAGAGATCTTTAAAAAAAACAAAAGAAGACAATTTTTTCAAAAAGATTTTTAAGACCAGTGTGGTGGTGCATGCCTTTAGTCCCATCACACGGGAAGCAGAGTCAAGTGGATCTCTGTGAGTTCAAGGCCAGCCTGATCCACGTAGTGAGTTCTGGAATATCCAGGGCTGTATAGAGAGACCCAGTTTTACAAAGAAGAAGGAGGAGGAGGACAAGGAGGAGGAAGAAAAGGAGGGAGTGGAGGAGAAGAAAGAGGAGGAGGGGGAGGAGGAGGAGAAGGAGGAGGAGAGCAGACAGTGCCTATGAGGCAGGCTGACGGATTTAACCAGCAAGATGGGCACTGAGGGCTGCTAAATAGGAAAACATCCTAAGATTTTCAGAGAAGAATCAAGACGATGTCATAAGCATCTGTCTTGCTCGGGACCGAAACTTGGCTCATCTTGTTGCAAGAATTTATGGAACTTGCCTGTCTAGCCATCCCAAAGCCTTTTCATGTGATTGGCAAGGTAGAATTCGGGCAAGCATGCAAAAGCTTAGCTCTGAGAATAGAAGTGTCAAGCAAAGTATAATTAATGCATTAAATGAGGTCAGAGCTAAGAAACGTGTCTGAAACTGTGTTCACACAATGGCAAGGAGGGAGACGATGTGTGGCCGCTGTCGCCATTAATAGCTCAGCATTGTCAAAGCAGAATTACAGTTGGCCTGCTCCATTGAAACCTCCGCTGTGTGCTGTGATCTCCCGTGTGTGTGTGTGCACATGAGTTTGGAGCCCAGAGGTCAACCTTGGGTGTCATTTCTTTTCTTTCTTCTTTTTTTTTCCTTTTCTTCAAGACAGGATTTCACTATGTAGTCCTGGCTGTCCTGGAACTCACTCTGTAGACCAGGCTGGCCTCAAACTCACAGAGATCCGCCTGCCTCTGCCTCTCAAGTGCTGGGTTGAAAGGGGTGCCCCACCACTGCCAGCATCATTTCTTTCTTTTTTTAAATCACATTTATTGATTGTGCATGTGTGTGTGTGTTTGTGTGCATGTGTGTACACTGTGTAAGTCAGAGGGCAACAAAGTTGGTTCTCTCCTTCCACCATGTGGGTCCTAGAGATCAAACTCAGGTCACTCTATTTGACAACAAGTGTCTTAACCACTGAGCCATCTCACTGGTCGTGGGGTGTCATTTCTTACATGTTATTTTTTGAAGCAGGGTCTCCCAATGGCATGGAGATCTTCAGTTAGGCTAGGCGGGCTGTCCAGTGAGCCTAATGCTGATATTACAAATATACAGTACCATGCCTGGATTTTTACATAACTCATGGGTATTGAACTTCATTTCTCATGCTTGTACAGCAAGCTCTTTACCAGTAGAGCCATCGTCCCAGCCTCCCACTCGGCCCTGTGCAGTGCTACCAACCACAGCTTTTGTTGCAGTTGGTAAGTTGTGGCAACAGCAGATATGTATGCATGCATGCATGTATATATGTATGTATGCATGTATGCTGTGTGTTGCTTTCCAACTATTGCAGTATTGATTACATTTTTGCAGACAGCCGTTTTCTCTTCCCTCACACACCTTGGCCAAGAATCCTGAGTTGGTGATGGAAAGAGCATTTGCTGCTTTTAAGGGACGTAGGCTCAGTTCCCATGGTGGCTCACAACCTCTGATCCAGGGGATCTCTTAGGACTTCCAGCTTCACCAGGCATGCACATGGTGCCCATGTGCACATGCAGGCAAACACTCACACACATAAAATAAGTCCTGTTGCTCCTTGAGAATGTCCCTGGAAGCAATAAGCCTATCAAAGACAACTCCCTCTTCTGGGATTCACTGCTATGAACTGCTTCTGGAAGGTTCCATAAATCATTTTAAATATTTCTTTTTAATTATGTATAGGCAGGTGTGTCTGCATGTGGGTATGTGCACATGAATGCAGGTGCCTGAGGGACTCAGGGGCATTGGATTCCCTGGAGCTGGAGTCATGGATGCTTTGAGCCACCTGATGTGGGTTCTGGGAACCAAACTCAGGTCCTCTGGAAGAGCAGCAAGTGCTCTTAACTGCTGAGCCATTTCTCCCAGTTTCACCCATACAACCTTTTAAAACCTTGTTTTTAAGTGTGTGTGTGTGTGTATGTATGTATACAACCTTGTAAACCCTTGTTTTTATGTGTGTGTGTGTGCGCGCGCGCGCATGCGGGTATGTGCCCATGAGTGCAGTGCCACGGAGGACGGAAGAGGAAGTGCCATGGGATTCCCCTGGAGCTGGAGTCATAGGCCACTGTCAGCTCCTCAACGTGGGTGCTAGGGGTCAAGCTGAAGTCCTCTGCAAGATTTGTGTGCTCTTAATTGCTGAACTGTCACTTCCAGCCTCCATAAATCCTTACTTCACATCCCTTTCAAAGCGGATGGACTTCTGGAGATCTCTCTAGGATAGCAGAAGGAGGTGTGTGCTGTCCAGGGTGCGTCTCAGAAGCTTATGGAGAGCACAGCCTCTGTCTAGCCCTGTAATTCTAGGCCCACATGCAGGAAGAGCTGGAGGTGATCTTCCACGCCTCCCAGGTAAGCTGCGGGCCAACCGCTCTCAAACTCCTCTGATACCAGCAGGAGGCTTTCTCACCATCCCAGATCAGTTCTCCTAGTTGGTTTCTGACCAGTGTTTCCAGAGATACATGGATTCTCTGGCTTCTCAGCCTGCAGTGATTTTCACTAGGACACACACATGCACACGTGCACAGATGCACAGATGCACACACACACACACATGTGCACACACACACATTCAGAGCTCCCCCTCCAGGGTGTTCCTCTCATTCATTCATGCATCCATTCATGCATTCATTCCTTGACCATCCATCTGGTTCCTTGAATAAAACGGGGTCCCGGCTCATGAGGTATCCAGGAGGGCAGGCATCCTTCAGCTGTATGGAAGGGATTCCTGCTTCAGTCTCAGATCGGGGGATGAACAAGGCAGTGACTTCTTCATGATAAGGTAACCTTTTGTCTGAGTTTTGAGTTAGAGAAGGGAGTGAGCTAAGTAAGGTGTCTGGGCTGAGTTAATATAGCCCGAAGAAAAGTGTCCCCAGCACCGATTTCAATGCCACCCACTAGAGGCTAGACCCTGAGGTTTAAAGCTGGGAGAGTGTGAATTGAGACTGAAGAAGCCTGCAGGGCTGACATCACGGTAGTCTGTGTGGGTGGGTGGGCCAGTGGGAGCCGCAGAGATCCAACCTTGGTACCATCAGCGGTATCTGCTGCGGCTGACATATCTCAGGGATATGGGTGCTGAGCATCTCTCTCAAGGAGATTGCTGGGAAGTGCTGAGAGCACCAGGAAGTACCAGGGGCCACTCTGCTGGGAAGTGCTGGGAAGAGGGAGCCCGGGCTTTGTCTGAGTTCCAGTGAGGTACTGACCCTTCCCGGGCCTTGATGCCTTATGTACAGAGTGGTTGCCATCTGACACTGGTGGCCAAGTGGTGGAGAGAGTGACAGAGTTGGTGTTGCAAACCGTGGGTGAGGGCATCTCAGGAGAGGCCACAGTCCAGAGATCACTCCGAGGATGCAGGTCTCCCTTCCTGAGGTCTGGCTGCTGTCCCATAGCTGCCTGAGTAACTGTGATTTGGAGGTTTGATAACGGAACCAGGAGAAGCTATCTCCACCATAAACACGCCCTGGCTTTCTCCAGCTCTGGTGTCTCCAAATGTTTGGCCTTGCAGCTGGCTGGCCCTCTGGCCCCAAAGCTTCCAGGGAGGAGTAAGTTATCTGGCCTGAAGGTATCAGAGTTGTGCAAGGCCCCGCCACTCCAAACAAATGGAATAATTGCCTGTGGGCAATTCCCAGCTTTCCCAACCAGCAGGTAGCCAGGTGGCTGATGCTTGGGACAGTTAGGGCCCCAGGCTCTAGGTCACTCCTGCCTGACCAGAGGGGAATTTAGATTCAAGGGTGGAAAGCAGCTAGGGTAGAGGCAGGGTCCCTGAGTTTTCACTTCCCAACCAAAGGGCTGTGTAAGCTAGGGGAGGGTCCCTGCCGTCTGGGTCTTAGCTAGGGGAGGGTCCCTGCCGTCTGGGTCTTAGCCAGCCCATGGTTGTGCCATTCTTGAGGCCCTGGGGAGGTGGTGGGGTGTTTCCCGCAGTTTCTGGGTGAGACCTTCCTGTCCTCTCCACCAATCTCTTGGAAGTTCCAGTTGTTTCAGAAGCAAGCTTTAGGCAGGAGAGCTACTGTGTGGTTCAACACAACTCGTGAGAGACTAAGGAAGGTTGTGAATCTGACAGGGAGATATTCGGTTACTGTTTTGTTTACTCAGTCAGTGAGACTGAGGAACAGGCCATGGTGGGAGCGGGTACCTAGTGTGAGCTGTGTGGTCACTGCACTGGGACTCTGGACTTGCTGGAAGCCGATGAGAAGGGCAGGGTCCTTGTCGGAGCTCCTGCACTGGTAACTAGAACATCCTTGGCCCACAGGCAGCATTTGGGAAGTGAGCCCGTGGGGTAAGTGGGATTCTCGCTTGCACCCACAGAGCTCTGTCCAACCACTGTGGCAGGGCAGACGCAGGTACTCTCTCGCCCTGGAAGCTTCCCTGATGTGCCTTCTCCCAGAGACCCATGGGAAGTCAGCCACAGGCTCTGAGTCAGGGCCGACTCTGAGGGTTCTAGGTAAAGAAAAAATGGTTCTCGGTGACAAAGAATGGGGGTGTTTCCTCTGAGGCTCTTCTCTGGCTCAGGGGTAATTTATGGTCCCACGAGAACAGGATACAGCAGGGGCTGAGAGAACAGAGATGGACGTAGATCGGGGAGCCCTGGGATGGGTCCTTCCGAACCTGGGGTGCTGACTATTGCAATAGAGTGGCTCTCACGGCAGCTCCATAAGCACCTAGCAAAGTTTTGGTGGAATCAGAATATTATTTTGCTCAGATTAGGAGCTCGATTCCTGAGGGCCCTTCAATACCTCTCCACTCCTAATTTTGTTTGTTTGTTTGTTTCTTTTTTTGAGACAACTTTGTAGCCCAGGCTGGCCTAAAACTCACCATGTAGCCCAGGTTAACCCTAAGCTCGTGATCCTTCTCCTCACCCTCCCGAGTGCTGTCGCTGATCCACTCTTGGTTTATAAAAGGGTCTTCCTATGGAGTCGGCTTCATCTAGCCCTGCACCCTAAGAAAGGCCTTAGCTCCCTAAGGCCAGCCCTGATTCGGGGACAGGGCATAGGCTCCCAAGTGAGCCAGCACTGGGGTTGAAGCAGCTAGACTTGAAGTGAGGAAGGAGGAAGTGTGTGTCTCTCCGCTTCCACTGGGGTAGAAGAGGTGGTAAAGCAAGAGGCTGCAGGGGAGAGACCCTGACCCCCAGCACCTCTGTGCGTCTCCAGCCCTCTGGGTTAGCCATCTCTGTATGACAGCGCCACTCATGGAGTTAGGACTTGGTGGCGGAAAGGCTGCACGTCTGTGAGGGACATTGGGATAGGTACATATGTATGTGTGTGCATGTTTCTCGTTGTGACAACCCTGAGGAGAATGTAGGAACATCTCTACTCTAGATACTGACACTGGTGCTCTCTGGGGTGGCTGTGACTTTCCCTCTAGACAAGGGACAGCCCTCTGAGCTTCAGCGCCAGTCTCCTTGGTACCAGATCCAGAATGTTTTCTTATGGAGCAGATTCCAACTGTTTCTGCTTTGGGTTGCGGTTGAAAGTCTTTCACCAAACCCGGAGCTCACCGATTTGGCTAAGGTGACTAGCTAGTGAGCTTCAGGGACCCACCTGTCTCTGTCCCCACCCCCATCCTCCCTCCCTTCCCACCCTTGCTCTGAAGGCTGGCATTACTGACCCAGGAGACCATGATCAGCTTTTTAAAGCAACCACTGAGGACCCACATGTGCGCCTCATGTTTGCACGGCACCTTCTGCTCAGACTCTTTGAGAGCTATGATCCGCTAGTCCCACACATCCAGGCCAAGCTCAGGGTTTGACGACAAGGTCGTGGAAACTGGGTGACGCTGTGGACCTTGTGACCAGGGCCCTAGTTTCCCTTGCCTGGGAATGGGGTTCACTCATAGTAAGGCAGGCCAGTGTGGAGGCAGGGTCTGGGCCTTGCTCTGTGGAGCCCCCTCTCCCACCTGGGGCCTTTGACCTGGATTTATCGTATAACCTGATGCCATCTGAATGTGAATGCAATATCCTATCTATGCGATGATCTAGGACATAAGAGAATCTTCCAACATTCCTGATGCACAGCCAGGGCCACATCAACTGCCTCCCACCCCGGCACGGATCCAGGCTTCTCAGGAGATTTAATGAGGTGCTTTCCAGGAACAAATACTTGTAACCCGTTGGCTGCTAGGAAAAGGCATCCTTCAAACAGATGAAGAACCGTGAATCTCAGAGCTGGAGAAGTTCAAATCTTGGTTTGACCGAGGGCAAACATCTCCTCACTAAACCTCAGTGTCCACAACAGTGAACTGGGGATGACCAGAGCCCCATGCTAACCTCGTGGTGCCACTGAGAGTTCAGATTAATCAAGGCTGCTATATAAGATACTGCTATAAAGAATTACGTTAGTGCAATTTTCCGTGATCCTTTGTTAATTCTGAGATGGTCTCAACTATGAGACCCATCTCAGGTCTCATACCATCTCACCTATAGCCCAGGCTAGCCAGGAACTCTCTATGTTGCTACGGATCCCAGACTAGTCTTGTATGTACGATCCTCCTGCCTCAACCCCAGAGAGTTAGAATTCTAGGTGTGTGCCCCTACTCCCCACTATAGTCTTTTAATGTCCATTTTGGGTATCTCTGTGCTGAGGAGTTTATAGGAAGCCCACCCTTAGTTTTCCTTAGGAAAGGCTTCATGTTGATGGACTAGGAAGAGGCTGAGCTGCCTAGAACAGTGTCTCCTGGTCAGCAGGTGCTGAGTTCTGGGGTAAGGGGAGGAAGGGAAGGCAGTCATGTGCTCTGTGCAAACCTTCTGAGGTGGAGCATGGGGACAGAACTCCTGTTATGGCCGGTGGGTCAGTAAATAGGAGCTTCCAAAATAAAGACGTTCAATTTGACTCTGAAATGAGCTTCTTGTCAAGAATTGCAGGGTGCGGAGGACCAGAGTCCCAGGCCTCTACGAACTCTGACCTTCAGGAAATAATTTCAACACCTCCAGCTGGAAAGGTTGAGGGAGGGGACGGTATTGAAGTCAGGTAGGCCACCACCCAACCCCCACCCTTCTACCCTCTTTTGCTTCCTTCCTGCTTCAGGCCTTCAGCCCCTTCTGCTGCAGCGAGAACCTGGCCTTGGGTTGGGGACAGTAAGGAAGCCGTGGGAAAAACAATCAAACCTCAGTCAGTCGTATAATTAGTTGTTCCTCTGAGACTGTGGTCGCCTTCGTTTTCTCTGCCTGGCCATCCCCCACCCTGCCCTGCAGGACAAGGGCTTCTGAATACCAGGTCGTCACCTCATCAATGTGAACGGGAAGTCTGGACATGAGCCGGATGGCCATAAATCACCCTGTGTGAGAAAAGGTGAAAGACTTTGTGTGTGCGTGTGTGCTGCCTGCATGTGCTCCGTGTGTGCGCGTGAGCCCCACCACATGTTCCATACATGTATCACATTAATGACAAAGTACACGTATCACACATGCGCATCTCGTGTGCATCCACAGAGACCTGAGCAGCAACTATGTAACAACCTCAACCTGCATCAATGTGGTGGGTGCCCATGTCCTCACACACTGTACATATACTATAAATAAAATGTTTTTAAAGTATTAAAAAGAGGGTCTGGAGGGATGGCTCAGCAGTCAGGAAACTGTACTGCTCTTGCAGAGGACCCCAGTTCAGGAACCAGCACCCACATCCTGGTAACCCCTGCTCCAGCGGGCTCCAACCCTCTGACCTCTTCAGACATTTGCACTCATGTGCATACACCCATGTACAGAAACACACGTACATGCAATGCAAAGTAATACCAAGAGTAATAAAATCTTGAAAAAAAATCAAAGACTCTATGTCTCATATGAAGGCCAAACGATAACTTGCAAACAATGTTTCAAAGAAGACTTGGCATGAACCAAGATCCAGTAAATACCGGTTATTACCATGAATAGATTTGTGGGCTCAGGGGACATGGGCAGGCCTGGGGACATGCCCTGCTTAAGTCTGATTGTCTGGGTGCCCAAGCCTCTCCATGAACATGCCTTGGAGTTCAGAGACATGTGAACAGAATGGCTGCAGCCACACATGGTATCCCTCTATATGTGCAGGCTCCTTGGCATGTTCACATGAAAAACAGTTGGACAGGGCATCATCTCATTGATGAGAGCCCCACTTGGGACTGGGAGGCTGGCCTCAAACCCACCTGCCCATGCTATAGCCCATACAGGTACCCAGGGCACAGTACAGATGCAAGCTGTCTCCTGCTGGCCTTGCATAGCGGTACAGGATGCTAGAGATAGCAGTACAGGATGCTAGAGATGGCGGTACAGGATGCTAGAGATAGTGGTACAGGATGCTAGAGATAGCGGTACAGGATGCTAGAAATGGCGGTACAGGATGCTAGAGATGCACAGCCCCAGCTCTGAAGATTAGTAACATCATTGACAGTAAGCAGGGCTCAGGGGCTTCTGGGCGCTGCTACCAGAGCTGGGTCCTAAGAGAAGGGAGTTCTAGGTGGAGAGAGCCTCCTCGCCCTGGGTGGTAGGTAGCACTGCATGTGTGGTGAAGGGAAGTGCAGAAAGGGTCGAGTCTGGAAAGGCCAAAGGAACTGGATCCTGGGACCTAAGGACCTTCTGTTCCTTAAAGGCCTGGTCAGACATTCGTTAAACTGAAATTCCAAAGCCCTAATTGTGATGGGGACACTGTCTGTTAGCCCTGCTGCCGCTGGGAAGTCCTCCTTGCTGCCAGGCAGAACCAGCGCAGAAAAACTGACTTCCCTTGAGGAAGGGGTCCCGTCAGCTCACGGCTTCAGGTCACAGCCACCCTTGAGGAAGGGGTCCTGTCAGCTCACGGCTCCAGGTCACAGCCACCCTTGTAGGGTAGTCAAGGTAGGACCTTCAAATAGCTGTCAAGTCACATCCGGGGTTACAAGCAGAGAGACTGAAAAAATGCTCACTTGTTTGCTGGTTTGTGCCCAGCTTGAGTTTTTCACTCACATGGTTCAGGAGCTCGTGCCTAGGGACTGGTGCTGCCCACAGTGGGTGGGGTTTCCCACACCAGTTAACTCAATTAAGACATCGCCCCTCCCCCAAGCGCTCATTGATTTACCCACAGGCTAACCTAACATAGACAGTTCCTCGCTGAGACTCTTCCCAGATGACTCCAGGTTGCCTCAAGTTAACAAAGTTAATACTTATAGGTCCCTGAATTTCCACCTCATTAGCAGGAAGGAGAGATTTGGAGGAGGAGGGAGCAGTGAGTCCCTTCAAGCTTACAGCTCAGCCAAGGGGTCAGGTGAGAGGCTGGGCCACCCAGCTTGCTCAGGGTCTGTGCCCTCTGGAGGTCAGGGGTCAGGGGTCAGGTAGCTCCTTTTCCAGGAAGACTCCCCTTGCCTCTGTGTTGGGAGGAATGGCTCCTCACACAGGCCTCAGGCAAGCACTTGGGCAAGGCAGCAGATTAGCTTCAGAAGGAGGCCCAGGCAGGGATAAAAGGGGACATGGGCCTCCATGAAAGGCCAGGGGTGTTAACTCCCCCACTTTCAGTGGTTTGTCCAGGCTCCCCGCCCCCCACCACCACTTAATCTTATAATAACTCCCAGCAAGGTCCCTTTGTTCTCTGTGGAAGGAACTGGGCAGCTCCTCTGGACCTTTCCTTAGGACCTTATTGCAGCTTCTATTGGTGGCTGCCAAGGCACCTTCAATCCCTCCTTGGGTCCCTAAGAACTTCTCAAGGGAATAGTTAAGGCAGCTAGCTGCTAACAGACACATCTCTGGAAGTGTCTTTCAGAGGGCCTGCTTTGCACCCACATAACTCTGTGCAAGAAACAGGGCGAGGCTGGGGCTTCTACTTTGGAAATAAAAGGTCCTTTCTGTCGTGGAGAACCCTCTAGTTGGGAGATCTGAGGCTGGGTGGGTGGAAGGAGGTTTCCCTCTCTTCCTTACCCCCGTGGGCTCATGTCTAGGAGGCCATGGCTTTGGTTAATGCTCTAACACAACCACCTTGAAATCTTAAAAACTTCCAAATAAGTGGCTTGGATTTTCCCTTTACAGTGCACCCCATAGGGTACATAGTTTGTGGCATCTAGAATTAGGGAGTAGCCTGCCTGGAAACCTGAGGAAATGGTTCCAGCCTCAGCTTAGCCCTGGCAGATAAACTTCCAGCAACCCTCCTGTCTCTTTCTGCACCTCAGTTTCCCTAGGGAACAGAACACTAGACACATTGTCTGGACCACCTCCAGAGCCACGGTCAGCTGGCACCTCAGGAAACTGGAGTGTCACTGAAAGAGAAGGGTCCGGATGACGACTTGGCCCAGTGGTTGGGAGATTTGCCTAGTTTGTGCAAGGCCCTGGGTTCAGGATGGAAGGGGGAGGGGACTGCGAGGTGGTTCAGATGGTAAAGGCCTTCACTGCCACCCCTGATAACCTGAATCCAATTCCTGGGCCCACACGGTGAAAGGAGAAGTCCAATACGCACGAGTTGTCCTCCGGCTTTTATGTGTTCATCATAGCATATGTGCTTACGTAGATACACAACAATTAACTGAAAACATAAAGCACATTATTTAAATTAAAGAGAAGAGAGAGGAAGATGGGAGGGAGGGAAGGAAGAGGAGGGAAGGGAAGAAAAGAGAAAAGGGGGATGGGAAAGAGAAGAAAAAGGGGATAAGAGGATAAGAAGGCACAAAAGAGAAGAGGGCAATCTACAGTCTGTGGTGTTTGCGCCTTCGGACTCTGCAAGAAACTTGCAGGCTGCCAAGGCAGATGGCTGTCCTGGGTCTTTGCAGCCCTTGCCCAGGAGAGTTGTGGATGGTGGGGACGGGTGGAATGATCCAGTCCCTGATGACCTCTGTGAAGAGTATGTGCTGTGATTGTGAGGGTCTGCGTTTAAATCCCAGCATCCATGCTCCCGCGCCAGGTCACCTAGAACAACCTGTATCCCTAGTTTCAGGGAACCCAGACTCCAATGACCTCTTTTGGCCCCTGCACTTACATGTCCATCCCACAGACCACACACACACACATACACACAAACACACAAACACACACACACAAACACACACACTTTTTTTTTTTGAGACAGGGTTTCTCTGTGTAGTCTTGGCTGTCCTGGAACTCACTCTGTAGACCAGGTTGGCCTCAAACTCATAGAGATCTACCTGTCTCTGCCTCCCAAGTGCTGGGATTAAAGGTGTGTGCCACCACTGCCCAGCCCACACACAATTTTTTTTAAATCTTTTTTTTAAGGAATTTTAGAAAAGAATCTTTGAACAAGAAATGAGCAGAGAAGATGACTCGATGGTTAAGAGCACTTGTTCTTTGTTCATTTAGAAGACCCAAGTTCAGTTCCCAACACCCACACCAGGCAGCTCACAACCACTTGTGACTCTTCTGGCCTCCAAGGGCACCCATACACATGTGGCATTCATTCACACACACAGACATACATACAGAGACACATGAACACACGCAGACATATGGGGGGGCAGGAGGAGAGAGAGAGACCCCTTCTTATTTGTCCTTAGACAGATGAAGGCAGATTGACAGCCCCGCCAGGATGTCTGATGAGATTTGGGCTTCCCCTTCCCTCCCCTTTCTGCTCTGCAGCTCAACCTTGGCAGGTGGATTGGGAATCTGGGAGGTAGCCTCTCTCCGGCTGAAAGTTTGAGACTCCTGGGAGCTCCCGGCTTCAAGTTCCACCTGCCAGGCTCCGCTAAACCTGGCCCAGGTCCCCTCTCCATTCAGGCTGGAGGGGAGACTGCCAGGTGAGGATGGGGAGCTCTGGGTACCGGTCCTGGCTGGGCTGCTGGCTCCAGGTGCAGCCCAGAGCCTCCTTCTGACCTCCAGTCCCTTTCTCTGTAGAATATGCGAACTGCAGACTAACTAGACCACAGCACATTTGTCGAGGCTGGAAAGCCATTGGTGTCCAGGGTTCTCATTTCATTGGCCTTGACGCTGCCCCTCCTTTACCTTCCAGCTGTAAAAATGTCACTTCAGCAAAGACAACTAATGATTCCCTATGGGGCAGCAGATCCTACTGATGGCCCCTCGGTGAATCTATGCAGTCATCTCTGGTGCAGCCTCTGGGCCCAGCAGCTCCTCAGTCAGCAATTCCCTTGGGAAGGTGGCTTGCTGAGAATCTCACTGGCCCAGGTCCAGGGCTAGACCCAGCCAGGGGCACACGGAGGGGGGTTGACGGACTGCCTAGAGACAGTGCGTTGAGAGGGGACTAGACAGGAATGTGGACAGAGAGAGTAGAGGGAGAGAGCAAACAAACACGTGTGAATGCAGATGTGGGAAGCTGGTGGCCACAGTGGAGGGTCAAGGGCTAGGCTGCGACTCTCCAGGGCTAGAGGTTTACCACGGGCTGTGACCTTGCCCCCAGCACAGCACACACAGAGAAGGGAAGCGAAAGGGGCCCTGGGCCCTGGAGGTTCTTCCTGAGTCCCCAGCCAGGATTCCATGCTTTGAGGAACTTTCCTTTGGGGACATTTGCTGCTCTTGCAAAGGATCCGGTTTTGGTTCCCAGCACCTGCATGGCAACACAACTACCTACAGTGCCAGTTGCAGGGGATCTGATGCCCTCTTCTGGTCTCCATGGAAACCAGACACACAGGTGGTGCTCAGACATGTGCAGGCACAACATCACATACAACACAAAATAAGAGAGAGGAGAGAGAGGAGAGAGAGAGAGAGAGAGAGAGAGAGAGAGACAGAGAGAGAGACAGAGAGAGAGACAGAGAGAGAGACAGAGAGAGAGAGAGACTTCTTTTACCTGAGGTCTCAGGGGATAGTCAAGCACTGCTTTCTATGATCTAAAGTAAAGGGGTTTCTCCACCTCCCAAAAGATGCCTGGGATGTAGCACAAATTCTAGTTGGTCTTAATAATAAAAATCCATAGTCAGATATAGGGATTTAAGCTGAAGATCAGAGAAGCAGAGTGGCCAGCCACCAGAGAGTTCTTTTACCTCTACAGACCAAAGGGGCGACCCTGTCCTCAGACTGCATCTTCCTACTCCATCTGTCTCCACCAAACCTCAGACTGCCCTGAGCTCCTGTCTCCTCCTGCCTTATATTCCTCTCTCCTCCCAGCCACGTCACTCCCGTCTCCACCTCCCTAGTGCTGGAATTAAAGCCGTGTGATCCCAAGTTTTGGGATCACCTTCGTGTGAGCTCTGTTTCTCTTTTAGACAGATTTAGTTCAAGGGTGGCCTTGAACTAACAGAGGTCCCTCTGCCTTGTCTCCTGAGTCCTGGGATTAAAGGTGTGTGCCACCACTCCCTCCTCTAGTGGCTTAGCTCTGCACTCTGTTCTTAGGCAAGCTTTATTTGCTAAAATGTAAACAAAATATCACTACAAAGCGCCAAGGCAAGAACCAGGCCAAGACCTTGTCCCTTCCATTTGGTCTTCTTGCTCCATAGTGAGAGGCAAAGTACCTGTCTTTTCTGAGATCAATGGTACCCCGATCTGTAAAGAGAGGATAAAAGGGCTGGAGGAGGTGTGCGGCTCAGTGGTAGAACTCTACCTAGGCTCTAGGTTCCTGGTTCAAATCCCAGTACTGGAAAAATAAATCTGGCAACCACAGAGTTGAGGATAACTGTTGGTAAAGGCATTTGATCTTTAAGCCTGCAGACCTATGTTCTGGAACCGTGTAAAGATGGACGGACAGAATGGACTCCACATGCCTACCCTGGCACGCATGCACCCTCACATACATCATCCATGCACACACACACACACACGATAAATCGGTTCATTAAATAAATGAAAATGGGGACAATATCATCTCTGCCACCACCGAAGAAAGCCGGAGGCCCCAGAGGTAGCCTGAGGTGAGAGGGTGCGCATTTTGGTGGGACACAGGGTGGGTGAGACAAGAGCCTCCACAGCTGAGCTCATGTAACAATAAGACCAGGACCGAATGCAGCCAGTAAATCCTTTCCCACCTCAGCCCCTCAGCTCTTGGAGACAGGCTCATAACTCAGCTCTAAACAGAGCTAGGACAAGGCTCCAGCTGCAGTTCAGGCCTGTCCCAGGCACGCACTCAGAGGGCATAAGGGACCATACGCTGTCTCCCACACAGGGTGGGCTAGAGGGAGTCCATGGGACCAAAGAGAAGGGGCCCGAGGCCTTTCCAAGGGAGCTCTGTGGTCTTAGGGACCAGTGAAGGCCTTGTAAGCAGGGCGGCTGGGATCACGGACTCTCAGGGCTCAGAGAGACACTAGGCCCTCTCATGCAACCAGACCCTAAGCCATTTTAGGCCACTGTGGAAAGGGGGAGAAGGAGAAACTAGGAGGCCTTGGTTAGGGTCTCCGTTTTCACATACTGAACTTATTAGAAGCAGCCTGCTTCTGAATTCCCACGAGCCCTTTTCTTACATTTGAAGTTTTCGAAACCTGAGGGCTAGGAAATGGAGATGGAGGGGGCCACAGACACTGCCCCACCCCCACCCTGCTCTGCTCAGGGCCAGGGTGATGAGAGGGGTGGATGGTGAGGAAACAGCTTTCCAAGTCAGGAAGGGCCATCCTGGAGCAGGACCCTCAGAAGGGGGTGGAATGAGCAGAATTTTCTCAAATTGCCTCAGCAGGAGGCTGTTCTGGAAAGGGGCGGTGAGCTCCCAGGGGCAGGAGAATAGTGTGGTGTGACTGGCCACAGCATGCCGCCATGGAGGACTGTTCTGGAAAGGGGCAGTGAGCTCCCAGGGGCAGGAGAATAGTGCGGTATGCCTGGCCACAGCATGCTGCCGTGCAGGACTCGGCCCTCACAGACCTGGCCATACCGGCCTCTTGCCACACTTCCTGCCTCCAGATCCAGCCTCAAAGCCACCAGCTGGGTGTACACGGTTCTTAATCTTTCCGAGGCCCTTGATGTGAAGGCTAACTAAATTAATAATTCAGAAACTGAAAAATGTAGTCTAAAATCACCTACTCCACAAAAATGAGTGTTTCTAAAAGGTTGGCCTGACCAGGACAAAGGATGCTTGCCACTAGATATGGTGGCACCTTTGCCTCTGGGCACTGTAAGACATTTGTCCCTGGACACAGTTCCTCCAAGTCTCAAAATAAAATCCCATGAGTCAAGGTTTCTGCAGACATCCCTGAAATGGCATATGACTTTCTTCAATCCCAGTGCTCAGGAGACAGAGGCAGGCGGATCTCTGTGAGTTTGTGGCCAGCCCAGTCTACAGAGTGTTACAGGACAGCTAGGGCTACATGGAGAAACCCTGTCTTGAAAAACAATCAAAACAAAAGCAAAACAAAAACCGAACATGCAAAAGGAGTAGCTGAGAACAGTTGTTGACTTGGATGTGAGCAAGGGACAGGGCCTAGGAACCAGTTTGGATGGTGCCGTGCAGGAAGAGCAATGGCAGCCTCAACAGATGCAGGTGATCGTGGAGCCAGCACTTTTAGGAGGATTTCGAGGTAGGAACCAGGGCCATAGGTGGAGGGACACAACCACTGTCAAACTGTGGTCTGTCAAGGTGTGGCGTGTCTGCATTCTTCCTGCACCCTTGGTTTCTGCTGGTGCCTCTGCTGGCTGAAGTCAACCAGGAGGCAAGGCAGGGGGAGCTGGGTGATGCAGTTCGTGAAGGATCATCCCTAGAATAAAGGGGGAGAATGAATAGGGGGGGACAGCATGAATGAAGTACATCTGTCTCTGAGTGTGGTCATCAGCGCACTATGGCCCCAGCCCATCTTGCCAGCAGTGTACACACGGTGAGCCCAGAGTGAGCACCTGCTCACGTGGTATCTTCAGGATATTCCATGGATTTAAATACCTTTCCCAGCTTCATGTCTTGACCGATGCCAGCTCACCCTTGGACCTCAGTTCAGGCTGAATCTGTGTTCTCAGAGCCCCTGTTCACTTCCAGTAGGCACCCAAGTGCCCACAATGCCTTGGCTCTTCACTTGCTTTGAGGAGTCAGGATTATTTTTCAACAGTATGTATCTCAGGTTAGCAAGCTGGCTTAGCAGGTAGAGGCACCTGCCACCATGCCTGACAACGTGCTTTGACCTGGTATGCATCCATGTGTGTGTTCATGTGCGCGTTCATGCACTCTCGTGTCTGTACACTTGTGTGGAGGCCAAGGGTTGACTTGATATGTGGATGATGGCCTTGAACTTCTGAACCTCCTGCCTCCGTCTCTGAGAACAGGTATAGGTGCGTACCACCAGGCCAGGCCAGGTTTATGCTGGGACCTGAACCCAGAGCTTGCCCATCTAATTAACTGCTCTACCACTGGGCTATATCCCCAGGCCTGTGTAAGTCTTTTTCCTTCCTCCTCTCCTTCCACACCCATTGAAGCTCCACGTCCCCCAACAGGGTCTGTCCTCTGGATTGGTCTGCTCTGGGATAGCTCCCCAGGGCACTCAGTCCCTTCTTCCTGGCCCCTATCTTTACTCTTGTGAGCTTGAGCCAGGAGCTCCAGTTTGGGAATGCATCTGCCTACCCCCCAGCCGGGGCCATTTGGGCCACAGGGAGCCAGACAAGAAAACCACTGGTCAACGAAGCAGGGTGGCCTGCCACAGTGTGCCAGCCTGAGTGTCCGCCCTGTCTCTCTTTCCCCTAAGGGATGTCCCCAGTGGACTGGCTAGTGGCCCGCAATTCCAAAGAGAACAAGCTCTCTGCACACTGTGGCTGAGGAAGGATGAGCCGACTGTCCTGCCAGCCTTGTGTGAGGATGAGGGGGGTGCCCTGCCAGCCAGCACCTCATAGGTCGCTGGCTCCAACCAGAGTGACCAAGGTCATTGACTGCTGGCCATTTTCCCCTGAGCCCTTTATGGGAACTCATAGATTCTAGTTATGGGTGGGAGGGAGAGCTAGCCCCCAAGGTGCTCTGAGGGATGTGGGCTCTGTTTGGGAAAAGTCCACACTGGTGGGATTCAATTACCGGGGCCCAGAGCTATGGGCTCTGGGGAGACAAGGTTCTCTTTGGCATCTGGCTCGCTGTCGGGTGGAGGAAGCAATGCTGTCTTGGCCCCAGAGCTTGGCAGCTCAGGTCCTGACGGCATGAAGGCTAGACCATTCTTTAGCCATCTGCATAAGACATACCTCAATAGGCCTCCCCCACGGCGTTCCGTCCCAGGCCGGAGGGGCACAGAGCCCACAGAGAGGGTGCTTAGCCCCGCTCCAGTGGTGTAGAAAAGGGCCTCCCCTGAGAGGCGCCAGTGGGGAGGAGAGGCCTATTGGGGGTGGGGAACAGTGTCCCACTGCTCCTCTTGACGCAAGGCAAAGCATACGCAGGGCTCATGCCCACCCCCCAGCACCCTCCACAAGTCGTTCCTGCAGCAAAGGGTCCATCCACAGCCCGCACTCTGCTCTCCATCTGGAAGAAAAGAACCAAAAAAGAATGGAATTCTCCAGATCCACACAGGCACGCCTTCCTGGATTTAGTCTTCTCAGTATGTTTGGCCATTCAATAAACCCAACAAACATCCAGCAGTCCTCTGGGGTGTGGATGGGGTGGGGCTAAAGAGCCGTAGGGAGGGGATGGCTCTCAACCTTTTGGGGAAGCAAAAGTTCCCTGAGTTACAAGCAGCATAGACCCCCATTTCATGATGCAACCAACCCTCTGGTCGGCAGGCAGGCCTCTGGCCAAGTGTCTTCCTAGTCATGTTGCCTTCCTGAGCCCCATGTCTTTACCTTCCCGAGGGGTGACTGAAGCTATGTGTCTTTCACGGCTTCACCAAGGCCATCCTTGCACCAGGCCCTCATATGTACCCCAGGGCATAGACGGGTGGCTCAGCAGGGACCAGGCCACTTGAAGTTCAAGCCGACACTGCCACACTCTTCTCTGAAGACCCTCAGCCTTCCCTACACACTCACTCTCCAGCACGGCTTGCTTGTTTCTGTTTTGAGACAAGGTCTCTGGTAGCCCAGGCTGTCCCCAAATGTCTTACGTAACTAGGGATGACCTTGAACTCCCAACCTGCACGGCAGACCAGCTCCCCCTTTAGCATTTTACCCTTTAAACAGCAACTTCTGTTCTTGCAGCTTCTCAAGTCTCTGTGGCACCATGGTTCTCAGGTGCCCAGCACAGAGCCTGAAGGAGTAGGCAGGGGCCCAGCAGTCACTTCCGGAAGCCCAGTTGGGAAGTGAGACCCCAAAGCCTCGGTACCCAGGCTCTTCAGATCTAGGACACCCCTGGGTGCTGCTGGGGAAGGCTGTAGCAGACTGGGAGTGGGGTGGGGGCAGAAGTAGGCCTGAGGCCCTAACCTGCACCCGTAGATGCTATCTGTACCTGGAGGAGATTTGAGGCCAGAGGACACCAGGGCCAGGGCCAGCTGGGCACAGTACAGCTGCAGCGGCAGAAAACTTGGCTTCTTGCAATGTTTTCTTAGGTAGTTAGTAAATGCCTACTTGTGTGGCAGGTGCCAGTTCAAGTTCTGGGGATACAGCAATGTACAGAAAACTCCTGCCAGCAAGGAGCTCACATCCAGAAGACGTTAGTAAAACACCAGGTAGTGGGGCTGAGAGATGGTTCCACAGTTAACGCTTCTCTCTTGCAGAGATCAGTTCCCATCCCCCAAAGCAGGCAACCTGGAACTCTGGGACCTGATGCCCTCTTCGGGACTCTGAGGCCACCCCCACGTACACGTACAAGCACATGCATATAAATACAGAGTTTTTGAAAAACAAACAAGCAAACACCAGATAAGTATTCCCAGGTGCATGTGGATGGTGAGAGACCAGCCCAAAGCATCCGAGATCCTGTCTCAACAGATCCTTAAAACTGGGTCAGCATGGTGGTTCAGCAGACAAAGGCATTTGCCACCAAACTTGACAACCTGTGTTCAATCTCTGGATTCACATGGCGGAAGGAGAGAGAAAGCTCCGAGTTGTCCTTTGACCTCCATGTGTGCCCTGCATACATACAAGTGCGCGCGTGTGCACACAACCACACACACACACACACACACCACTAAATGTAACAAGGGTTCTCTGTGTAGCCTTGACCCTCCCAGAATTTGTTCTGGAGACCAGGCTGGCCTGGAACTCAGAGACCCTCCTGCCTCTGTCTCCCAAGTTCTGGGATTAAAGGCATGTGCTACCACTGCCTGGTATAGAAAAAGTTTTTAATCTTAAGAAAAGATTTTATTTAAAGGGGAAAACATCAGGAGGTATACTTGCTCCAGAGAAATGTACACAGGAGATTCAAGGATGTTTCATCTGGGAGGGACAGAGCCGTCACTCTGAAGAGTGGGTGCGCTCACCTGTGAGAAGGGACCCTGGGAAGCCAGCCACTTGTCTATATGAGGGAGAACCTTTCAGGCAGGAGCAGTAACAAGAGCAAAGGCCCTGAGTCAGGCCTATGCTTTGTAGACAGAAGGATTAAGGATAATCTTCCTCGAGCAGAATGCTGGGGCAAGTGGAAGGCCGGAGAGCAGGAAGGTGGCAAGGGTCACATGATCCGCACTTGAAACTGGCTCCCTCTGACTTCAATGTTGGCATCAAGAGGAGAGGGGAGCTGGGTGCCCACAGACCATGAAAGCTCCCCAGCCACCGGGAAGAAGATATCTGTGGCTGTAGAAGAAAGAAAACATTGAGGGTCCTGCTTGTGTCCATCTGGCTGTGTGACTCCATGCAAGTTACTTAGTCTCTCTGAGCCTCTGCTTTATCACCTGGAAAGCCAGATTGTCATCATACTTAGATAGTGTACTATCAGTGTTCTGGGAAAGAGGAGCACAATGCCAGGCCACACTTATTGTTCCCTTGGTGATAACCTTGGTCATGACTGACCAGAAGGGACTCATTGCATTGGGACATCACATTCAAGGTAGAATAAACTGACCCAAGAAAAGCTGACATTTAAGGGGTATGATTTAGGGAGAGAGAACTTTAGACATATTTAAACACCCTCCATGCCTACCTGCTGTCCCCTCCTTTCTACAACCCATTGGGCTGGTGAGAGGTGACACAGAAGCACCTGCTACTCTCGCAAAGGACACGTCACCCATGTCTGATGGTCCACAATCACCTCTAACACCGGTTCCAGGGGGACCCCATCCTCTCCTCTGCCCTCCACGGGCACCCACATGGACTCTCACGTAACCACTCACAGCCATCATACATGCACATGTGACCACATTAAATTCTATAAAATGCTTCGCCAGGAGAAAGTACTGGAGAAAAAGAGCCAGGAAGAGGACGCGACCCCAAGACCGTTGTTTCCTGGTCCAATGTCCTGACCAGCAGGTGTTCTGACTACCTTTTGGGTGGCAGAGAACACCTTGTGCCTGTCCCTGAGCTCCCTCCCAAGAACATCTGTTGCCTGGTGACCTGAAAGAGACCAGAGGGCCGTGCCCAGCTCAGGGCCACAGGCGCTACAGGTCAGGTGCATCTCAGAGGTGCCTCGGCCTGTCACACCCGCGTTTTCCATCTGCTCAGGGTCATTTGCCTGGATCAGGCTCATCACCTTTTAAATAGCAAAGGGTTGCCCTGCCAACCCAGCGACACTGCTGTGAGAATGTGGCCATGGTCTCTACGCTCCCTGCCGTGGAGCCTGACTCATGCAAGGCCACAGGGAGTCAGAAGCAGGGCTAGCGTGTAGTGAGCCACAGAGAGTTTGTACCCATCCAGGCAAGGGAACCATGGTCAGTGCCCAGGAAGCCATGCTGGTGGCTTCAGCTGTGACCCCTCTAGTCTAGTGGTCCTGAAGGTTCTGGAGTAGATCCTACACTGCACAGCAAGTGCTGCAGAAGCTGGCCCAGGAGCTGGACAGCTGCCTCCCAAACCCAGTGCCAAAGGCATTGAATGGGAGACCTCTGATTCAGGGCATGGAGGTGACTCCTTTCCCAGATATTCCTTGTTAAGGGCCAACTGCCCCCTCTGCCCAAGATTTTCCCCCATGCGAGCAGCACTGACTAGGGGCTAAGTACTGATTCTTGGTTCTTCTCTCTCTCCCTCCTTCCCTCTTTGTCTCTCTTTCCTTCTCTCCCTATCTCCTTCTCTGTATGTCTGTCTGTCTCCTTTCTTTTTCTTTATGTTTGCTCTTTTGAGACAGGGTCTCCTGGGTGCCAGGCAGGCCTCAAACCGGTTATATAGCTGAGGATGACCTTGAACTTCTGATCGTCCTGCCTCTACTTCCAGAGTGCTAGGATAACAGCAGCGTTTATGTGGTACTTGTCATTGAACCCGGGACTTTGTTTATGTTAGGCAGCTATGGCATCAAATGAGCTATAGTCCTAGGCCCTGGCACCCCTTCCTAAGAACTGATTTTGCCGCCGGTTGGAGCCCGAGGAGAATCCTGCTAGGCTGTTGGTCTCAGGGCCAGGAGGCTATCCCATTCCACAGCCCTGAGCAGCACAGCTGCTGTTCATATATAACAGGACTGTCTCGCAGCTGGTTGATGCCGTCACAGCTGACTACCTGTGGGCAGCCATCACCTGAATGGACTTGTATGGGCTATTCAGCCTGGACTTTCCTCTTGCTTCAGTTTTTGTATCTGAGGGGGTCAAGTGTCCCCTAGAAGGCTCTTCTTTTGCCTGTAAGGCCCCATGCCATCTTATCAGGTCCCACCTAGCAGGTCCTGCCTCCTGCTAGAGCCTCAGGGAGAGCAGATGCAAGAGAAGGTGGCAGGGAATTGGCTGAAGGGCAGGTCCGAGCAGGGGCGAGCGGGACCTGAGAAACTGGGAGGCCCGCAGGTCAGAAGGTCCCAGCTTCTGTTTGTTGACCCTGACATGTGGACACGGGAGACAATAATATCTCCCTTCCTTGTCTCTCTGTGGACTGGGCCTCTCTGACCTAAGCAGCCCAGGCTTCAGCCCTTCTTGTCCACTCCTTATCCCCGGTCACCCCTCTTCAGATTCCCGCCAAGTGGGGCCTGCTAGTAAAAATAGCCTGACTTTATTTTATTTTATTTTTGAGCTGGCTATCTACTATTTTTATCAAATGGTCCAAGCAAAGCAGGGCAGGAAAAAGGGAGAAATCACACAGCTCTGTTTGCTGGGCTCAGTAGAAATAGCAACAGGGCGGGCTATTTTTAACAAGATGAATATCCCTCTACTCTGAGGTCTCCCCCCAACCCCATCCCAGCCTCCTTTGTCTCTCTGCCCGGACAGCAGATTTTAAAATAAGCCCACGGTGGCCAAACCACTAAGTGCCCCATGACAGTGACCGAGTTGCAAGCCCAGGAGGGCCATCCATGGAGGGCGTGGTGGATATTTTCCCCATTTCCCTCCCCCAAAGGAGGGAAATGGGGAAAACCCATCCAGGTTGGGTGTTCCAGCCTTTCCTGGTTGTTGCACTCCCACGGGAACAGCAGAGGTTGCCCTGAAACACGCAGTGGTTTAGGCAGAGTGACCCCAGAGGCCCCGCGTGCCTGTTGCTGCCAGTGCCAGTTCCTGGACCAGGGTGAGGGAGGGCATGAAGGCAGAATGAGCCCATAGACGCTAGGGCTGCAGGAG
The DNA here is from genome assembly GCA_025134845.1 of Neodon shergylaensis. Lineage (NCBI taxonomy): Eukaryota > Metazoa > Chordata > Mammalia > Rodentia > Cricetidae > Neodon > Neodon shergylaensis. The sequence goes on from JABTXL010001191.1 coordinate 2,048,809, forward strand.
CAGAGGTGAGGAAGGGAGGGGAGTGGGGGCTGTGAGGTGAAATGCTGAGGGTCTCCATTCAGCCATTTTCCACACAGAGAGGGGAGAGGCAGAGCAGCAGGCGACAGACATAAACATTGCTGAGCTTTCTGGGCCGGGCTGTCCCAGTGTGGCTATCTTAAAGCTTCAGTCTACTGAGTGTTCAAGGATCTTCAGAGTTGCAGCTTATAAAGGAAATAGTCTTTGGGCATGAAAAATCTTCTGTCGCCATGAAACAGTCCTGGGTGGTGTGGAGTGTGGTGTACTAAGCCCGGAAGTCAAAACAAGGAGGGCAGGCAGGCCAGGCAGTTCCCTCACAAAATTTGTTGGGGCTCCCAGTGCATGTGAGGCTAAGGCAGGAGGATTGTCATCAGTTCCAAGATAGGTTACTATAGAGTAACTTACTATAGAGTAAGACCTGTCTCAAACAATAAAAAAAAGTAGGGGGTGTGGTTCTGGAGACAAGGCTCCATTGGTGGAGTGCTCGCTAAGCATGCGCACAGCCCGGGCTTGGCTCCCTGACATTGTGTAGATGGGGGAGAGGGAGATAGACTCCTGTAACCCCAGCACCTGAGAGGTAGAACCAGGAGGATCGGAAGTTCAAGGTCATCCTTGGGACACAGGTAATCCAAGGTCACTTTGGGCTACGTGAAACTCAGTCTTGACGATGATGAGGGGGAGGAGGAGGAGGAGAGGAAGAAGGAGGAGGATAACAGACTTTGACTCCATTTCCAGTGTCTTCGATACCAGGAAGGGCCTGGGATCCCTGAGGGGTACAGGGTGCATTTGCCTGTGAAAAATTCACTTTTGACAGATTCTTTGTCATCAGAAACAGAAAGACAATATCGATACAAATGGTAACATTAACTGAGCACTTACTAGAGGAAGTACCAAACGAAACTTTTTTTTTTTTTTTTTTTTTTGGTTTTTCGAGACAGGGTTTCTCTGTGATTTTGGAGCCTGTCCTGGAACTAACTCTTGTAGACCAGGCATGTATAACACCTGGTAGCCTTCCCCCTCCGTGCTGGCTGCTGGACCCTTATTGGCTGAGATTTGCAGGGTGGCTCTTTCCTAGTGGCAGCTAAAACCACAGGGCACTGTCCCCTAAAGGTGATGGAGCCAGACACAGACTCTGGTCCCCACATACCCCCTCCTGCTCCAGGTCCTTCAACAACCCCCTCCTGCTCTCTACAGGTTGGGACAAGGGAAGAGGGGTGGGCCATGAGGTGGGGGGCAGCCTTAACATCACTCCAATTCAGCCATACCCCCCTTGGCATGAGCCTCCCCTCCCACAATCTGCAGCCCCCACCCTCCACCCCAGGCCACTCTGACTTTTTTCAAGAGCTACTCTCTTAGCCGGGTGGTGATGGCGCACGCCTTTAATCCCAGCACTTGGGAGGCAGAGGCAGGCGGATCTCTGTAAGTTCGAGACCAGCCTGGTCTACAAGAGCTAGTTCCAGGACAGGCTCCAAAACCACAGAGAAACACTGTCTCGAAAAACCAAAAAAAAAAAAAAAAAAAAAAAAAGAGCTACTCTCTTCCTCCTCATCTCCCCCACATGGTAACCTCCTCTCCCATCTTCTACCCCCAGACTTGGAGACTTATCTCAGTGGCCTTCCCAGGTAAAACCCAGGGACTATACCTAGTACCTCACCAGGCTTCCTTGCTTGTCTAGGGAAGGGACCATGTCTCAGTTCCTATTTTAAGGGGATGGCACAGTAGATTAGGGTTGGCAATTTCGAACAGATAGAAGAGGCCAAAGGAATGGGAATGAGAAAGAAAAGTAAACAAGATTCAGGGAGGGGGATGAGAAAGCCTGAGCAAGGAGAGGTCTGGGCTGCTGGGAAGAGGTCAGTAAGGGCCAGAGAAGAGGGTCAGAGGACCAGGCATGGATTCTCTGACCCTGGGGTCTCTGGATTCAGGTATTCTTTGGGGAAGGACTATTACCCTGAGTGAAGAGAGGTTGCCTTGGTCTACTTATTCAGTGTGGTGTTGGTAGATAGCCCACGAGTGTGTGTTTGGTCCTACGCCCACTCAGGACCCCTCACTTTGATAGCTGCCCTTGCAGTGGGGTCACAGTGGTGGGCAGCTGGATTCACTTGGAAGCCCTGAAAGGAGAAAGCAGGGCCTTGCTTGGCCTCCCTTGGGCTGCAGCTCCTGACTCATATCCAAATCCAAGCTGGCTGCCTGCATGCCATCCATGCCCCCAGGGGAGGACAGAGTCAGCAGGCCTCTGTCTGGCCTGGTCATGACATATCCCAAAGTTGCCACCCAATCTGAGAAGCTTTGCTTCTCAAAGGGGCTGTGACAAAGGCGGCCTTCACGTCTCCCACCAGACCTGGAGGCTGGAGTCTGTCTGTACTTGAAGAAAGGCCTTCTGGATGGGAGGGAAGTGCCTAGAGGTGGTTGTCTCCCTGACTGCCTGCCAGGCAGAAATGGCCCTGCCGTGCTCCTGTCTGGGGACTTTAAAAGACTCAGTCTGCAGAGTCTGAATCGACAGGGTCGCCTGAGAAAAATCTGTGGCCCAGAGTGACTGACTAAGCCAGGCGGGAACTGGTGCGGGACTTGGTGGACAGTGCTGGCTCACACAGACCTTTGGCTGTTCCACTGAAAACTTAAAATACAGCTGGCCTGTGCCGGACACACCCTCCCCTGGGGGTTCCTATGGCCAAGATGGTCCCCAGGCCTCCACAAGACCCTAGCCCAGGCTAGATGGCATATTTCTGAAAGCCAAGGTTTCTGGCCAACATGTTTAGGGGTTTCACTGACATCTGGTATGGCCCGGGGCAGAAGTCCTCCCGCTTGATTATAGTTCTGGATTTAATTAGAATTTTGTTTGTTCAGAAGTTATTGGGAACAGCACTTTTTGGTTGTTTCAATTTCATGTGCATATGTATGTGTGTTTCGGTGCTTCCTTTACCCACAGTCTGCTTGTGCGGAGCCTGATGGGTTTGTCAAGCCCACCTTTAGGGCTGAAGACATCTGTGTGTTCATTCAGGAGACATTTCCTAAGTTTGAACGCAAGGGGCAAGTGTCTGAAGCCCCAGGCAGCCCTTCCTCACCAGGGCCCTTGGATCTGGTCCGCTTGACTTTGAAGGAGGACTGGGCTAGAAATCACCCCCTGGGCTGACTTCAGCCTGCTGGAGCAGAGGCGAACGGAGCACGATCTAGTATGGTTGACCATCTTGGTCTGCCCCTGCACCCTCCTCCCCACCTCAGACCATTCCTCTGGGAGATGAGAAGTGCAGTTAATATCTCACTGGGCTGCTGTGGCCATGGAAGGAATGACCACCCTAAGCTACTTTAGAATATTAAGTAGGGCTCTGCCGTAATCCAGTTACTTAAGGGGCAGTTAACATCCTCACTGCTCGACCAAATTACCAGGGGTGATAAAAAAAAGGGGGGGATTATTTTAGCTCACAGTGTCCCATCATGACAGGGAGAGGGAGAAGGAGGAGGGGAGGGGAAGGGACAGGCATTTGGTTGTCTCCCCCACTTTTATTCCACCCATCCCCCAGGGAATGGGGCAGTGCTGTGCACACTCAGTCTTCTCTCTCTATTAACCCTCTCTGAAATTGGCCTCACGGATTCTCTCCCTCTCCAGAAGCCCGGGCCTTGTCAGGGACCATCTTAGGGAGCATGAAGTGGGTACCTGTGGCTCTGCAGGCTCCCCCAGCCCAAAAGAGTCACCCAGGAAGAACTATGGAGGGACATCCTCAGGCATCACTGCTGGGGAAGGACATGAGCATAGCTCCACCCAGAGGGTGTCCCTTGTCTCCTTATCAGCAACTGAGGTCTCCCGCTGAAGGGGGCCTGGAGCCCTTGCCGATTGAGTCTCATACACTTTCACAAGAGAGTGCTATGATTTGAGTCTTCCTTTCTAGAGTCTCATGAAACTTCATTTCCAATGCAGCCGTGTAGGGAGGCGGGCCTGCAGCCAGGGGTTCATCGCACCTGATACCTGCCCTCCTAAACAGATCCAGGCTGGCATCTTGGACACGAGCCCGTTATCAAAGTGAGCTTAGCCCCATCTTGTGCTCTTGCTAGCCTGCCTTCCGTGGTGGGGTGACACGGTATGAAGGCCTTCACTGGGTTTTAACACAATGCCCTTAGCCTTCCCAGCTTCCAGAATCACAATTTAACACATTTCTGCTTTGTTTTCGTTTTTCTGAGACAGGAGTTTGTGCCACCCAGGCTGGTCTCAAACCGGTTATGCAGTTGAAGAGAACCTTGATCTCAGGGTCTTCCTGTCTGCACCTAAGTGCTAGCGTGTGAAGGCAGGCACCGCCCAACTCAGATTTCTCTTCCTTAGGCACATTCTGTTGCAGCAGCACAGATGGACTAGGACAGACAGTGGCCACGTCCATTATCTGAGAAACAGTGGGAGGAAGCCCTGCCTGACACAAAGGGATGGAGGATGGCAGTCCCGGCCATATCCCACCATTTGTCTCTACCCTCTTATCAGCCCCAGAACTATCTAGCACTCTGCTTCTTTTACTTATTTAAGTTGTGTGTGTGCACATGGGTGTGTATGTGTGTATACACATGCATGTGTCTGTATCTGTGCACTTGTGTGCATTGCCTTCATTAAATGGAAACCCTGCCACGGCTGGGTCAGACCCTAGGTCGCATAAGTGCTGTCACATATGTGCCGAACGACAGCATGGTACCAAGACAAGCACCTAAGAGCTATAAACCCATCATGCCTGGGCCATGCCTGGTGAGGCCCCAGCAGCCCCGGGCTCTTTCTCCCAGCCCAGGCAGCTGTGGAGCACAGCTCCGCTCTTGCTTCCTGAGCACCTGTTCTGTTCCCTGTGGCTCTGAGAAGGCCACTTCGGCTCGCTCCAGCCTTTATTTCTGGACTACTCCACAACAGCTTGCCTTTACTTCTGCTTGACTCTGGAGCCTGGGGAAGCAGCGCTTTTCTTTCCCCTTGGTCAGAGTTTTAAGATCAGGGGAACTGGGCCAACTCTAGACTTCATGCTTCCTGGGTCTCTCTGAATAGCTGTGTACTCGAAACACTGTGTATTGGGCATCTTCCATGTGCCAGGCAGAGAGAATCGGGAAGACACAATTTTCAGTTCTCTATGCCACTAGAAGGCTTGACAAGGGACAACTACCTGAAGCTAGAGGAGTTTGGGGTGCCTAGCAAAGCTCAGGCCTCCCTTTCCTTCCTCCCAGCCTGTTTGAGCCAGGGACAGAGAGCTAGCTTGAGACAGGAGCAGACATGGCATTTGGTGAGGTAACACTTGCCAGGCTCATCTTCCTCCAGGCAAGTTCTGAGAAAGACTTTTCTCTGCTAGCGAGGCTACCAGCCCATGCCTATGCCTCCCCAGGCCCTCCTCCGGGCATGCCCTAGGGTCATGAGCGTGAGCTCCTCCCACCATGTTCTCTCTTTGCCAGGGCTCACAGCATCCATGTCCCCAGTGTCCCCCACCCCTTCCCTTGTATTTAACACCCTTCCTCTTCCTAAGAACTGAGCGACAGTCAGTGGCTGGCCAGGTTTGGCCTCTGGTGATGTATGCTGGGAGGAGAAAGTCCACAAGTCTTGTCACAAGTGCCCCGAGGACAACCGCTGTGAACAGACAAACATATAAATAAAGTTTGCTAGGATCTATCTGAAAAGAGGTGGCATCTAAACCTGGCAAAATCACAGGAATCAACAGTTGATCACAGACTTCCTCTCTAGGCTTAAGAAGCTTAGAAAAGCCCTGGAATATATGGCAGCCGAGTGGTGCCTCCAAGTCTCACCTCCCTGGGGTGCTGTGGCCTCCTTTAATAACTCCAAGAACCCCCCCCACTCCATGTCCTACTACACTCCCTGCAGAGCTAAGAGGTCCCAGACCAGAGGTGTCACTTTTGGGGGATAAATTGGTCAACTGATAATCCCTGGTGGGGCTCCAGGGCTCCTTGGCCCCCAGGGCTCTACCCTGCAGGAGGACCAGCTCTAAGATCCATGTGGTTCTCCAAAGCCCCGGCCTTCAGCACTGTATTTGATTTGAGCTGTCACTGAGTCCTTGGAGTTCAGGACTCCCCCAACTTTAAAATAATCACGAAGGCGGGATTCCATGTGATTGGAACATTGTAGGCCCAGGAGAGGGTGACATGCTTAGCACCCAGGCCTGGAATATCCTTTAACCTCTATTTCTTCCTGTTTGACCTCAGTTTCTGACTTTATCTCCCTGTGTCTCGACTCTCTCCTCTGTAGAATGGGCAGGGCTGCAGGCTTGGCTCATCAAACTGTGGTAAAGTCTGCTGATATGAGCCACTAAATGTGCTCAGGCCAGTATGGGGTGCCTAATATGTGCTCAGCACACACACACACACACACACACACACACACACACACACACACACACACACCTGTTTACTCCTGTCCACTCTGGCGTTCCTTCTTGTACTGTGAAAGATTCTGGACCAGGGCCAGGTGAGCTTTCTCTGCAGATGCCCTGATCCTTTAGGAGGTGCAGGAGGAGAAGGGGGCCCTCAAGTGGCCTCCAGGACCCTGGGGGTTGTGGCTGGTCTGGAAAGCCCCAACTCACCACACTGTTTGGATTGGGTTTCTATTCCCAACACCAGCGAGAGGCCTGCTATTTATGGGTGCCCCATCCCACCCCCTGGACGGCCAGACAGTGCGTGGGCTGAGGACCACATGGCTGGCAGCCTATTGCCCCTACACCACCCAGTGCTGTGACCAGGGCACACTTCACACATCGCTCACCCCGCAGGCTGGGCTGTGGCTTTCCTGGTTCTCCTGGCTGCCCTGGGGAGGAGGAGACATGGAGGGGGCAGAAGGGGCTGACCTTCACCCTGCCTTTTGGCTTCCAGCAAACTATCTTTAAGGAGTGGCGGGCTCTTTGGGGGTGGGGGGGGGACAGGGATGACACATGCCTCCCCTTTCCACTTTCGCATCGTGTCGTGTCTGCTGCGGTTAGAATTCTGGAGTCAGACTGCCTGGATCCAAGTCCTACTTTAACCACTCATTAGGTGTGACTTTGGGTAAACGCCCAAACGCTGTGTGCCTCAGTTTCCTCAATTGTAAGATGTTTTGTGCTAGGACCTGCTTCACTGACTCATCATGAAGGCTAAAGAGTTGGTGGGGCTGTGGGCCCAATGGACACACTCAGGCCCTTCTCATTCTCCTCGGCATCTTCACAGGTGCCTATCTGTTAGGCCAGGAGTGCTGGCCCTATGTGCAGTGAAGGAAGGAATCCCCACAGGAGCAAAGTGACCTCTCCAAGGTGGCACATCTGGGGACGCAGGGCAGGCTCCCTCGGGCCAACCAATGGCTTCTTTGTCATCATCTTGCTGGTGTCCTCTCCTCACCTCAGCTCCTCACCACCTAGACACCCACAGCAAGGCTCCTGACAGGTGTTCTGCAGGGCAGGGCCACCTGCCCCCGCCAGTGCTTGGAGTCAACCTGCTGAGGACAGGAACTATTTTCGGACGCAGTGTTTGCCTAGTGGCCGGGGATATTTGTGAAGGGTCAGGCCAGTGGTATGCCTTGGCTTCCAACTGGAAACTGCTCTTGGACATGTGGCTGACTGGCAGATAGTAGAAGGCTTTGGCGAGCCCTTTACCTTCCTTACAAAGTGTGGCTGCTCTGCTGCTTCCCGTCTGCCCTTTTGCCAAGCCCACAGCTTCTGTTCCTGACTCCCCACTGCCAACGTGGTGACAGCCGTCCCAGGTCTGGTGAGATGAGCAAACTGGGCAAAGTGTGGTTTCCTGGCCCTGGCCCGACATCTTCCCTCTTGTGGCTAACCATCTGTGGCCTTCTGCTCTTCATCAGAGTGCAATAGCCACAAGGCCAAGGTCAGGCTCCTCCCCACTGGCCCTCTTCACTTGGACCTAGGTTCTGTCCTGGGGCCTCAACCTGTGTGGCCTGGGCTGGATGAGGCTGTGCAGACAAGCCTGGGAAACTGGGAGCCAGTCAGCGTTGGGCCATCTTCCTGTCTCCAGTGTGGGCTGGCGTACCTGCCTGATGCTGAGACTTCCTTACGTGAAGGCTGGCACGTATGTTGGCGGGAAACCACTGGAGACCAACAAAATGCCAGGCGGGCAAGCAGGAGACTGTGAATGAGCCTGTTTGTTGGATAAACCCTGAAGATGCAGTCTTGTGTGGCGGTTAAGAGAACTGTGGCTTCCCATCCCCAACAGGATGCCTTGGCAGCAATGCTGCCCCCGTCCTGCGTCTCAGCATCCCCCACTCATACGAAGGAGCTGGGGATGAAGTTAGATGATCGGCTAGCTGCATGGCACCCTCTTGCCAGAGCACCCAAGAGCAACGCCAGGGTGGGGGCCTAGAACTTCATATGCCCATTTCTGACCCCACCTCCACTCTGTAGGTGTCTTTTCTTGAATCAAACTGCACAGTCAACAGTCACAGATGCCCCCGCTCCCTCCAGCCCTCAGGCAGCTGAAGCCTGGGCCACATGGATGGTCCCCAACTTGCCCTCAGGGACACCAAGTGTTGGAGGTGGCCAGGCCTTAGGCCCATGCCCCCACCTCTGCTGCGAAGGCCATGACTTTGGAACAGGCTGTAAGACAGGTGCCCAGGAGGGTGCGGCTACTGAGCAAGCTCTATAAATAAGGGGCCTGGAACGGAGACTTTAATTTGCATATTTCCTATTGGTATTTGCTTTGCTCTTTCCAATATGGTCATTTAATTCTGCAGGGGGCCTGACTGGGGGTGGGGGGACCTGTGCCATGTGGTTACCTGACCATGCCAGGAATGACTCTTGTGCCCCTGTGAAACTCTGACAGAGATGTCCTAGGGATAGCCATGGTATTTGGGAGCCCGGTATGAGCTCTAGGCCTGGGAGCCAGCTAGATCAATGGAGACCTCGCCCTGCCAAAGTCACCAATTGCCCACTCCTTTGCGCTCCCTGTCTTTCCACTCTGGCAAGCCGCTCCATTCCTCTCCCGCCTTCTAGGGGGCTCCACCTCTGCCGAGATGTGTTCCCTCCTTCCTCCAGCAAGCTATAGCATCTCAGGCTCTCTGCAACCATGCAGCAAACTATCCTACTTCCTATGCGACACGAGGAGTTGTTTCCTTTAAGTTTTTGTCCCTTTCCAATGACACAGGGCTCCACGAGGGTGGGCTGTGCCTCCCTGAGGCTAGGCATGTCTCTCAGACCAAGACCCGCTGTGGTGAGTGAGCATCTCTTCCCACAGCTTAGGGGCCTTTGGGGCAGCACATCCTTTGTTTGTAGGGCTGCGGCAGCTCCAGCTCTTCTCTTCTCTTCTCTTCTCTTCTCTTCTCTTCTCTTCTCTTCTCCTGCCTGTCCCTCCACCTCTTACCCCTTCTCTAGACTCTCTTCTCCATAAGGGCTTTGGCCCGTCTGTCCTGGGCCACACCTGTTATGACAACCACCAGTGCGTTTGATCTGCTCTTCACTGACCAGCAAGCAGGCTGATGGGATTTTTGATTAAAAAAAAAAAAAAGATAGACAGTATTTTTGCTCTGGGAATGTACCTATATATTTTTTTAAATAATTTTTAAAATGCATATATATCTCCAAAACAACATTTTGCAACAGTGTTAAAATAAAGACAACTATATTTATACTATGTATAAAAATGTTTTTTGACCTGACAGATGAGTTTTTCCTTGACTACAAAATAAGTTAAAATGTTTCACAGGCCTTTGAAAGTGCAATGGGCCGGTGCCTGGCAGGCCTAGTGGATTCTCCGCCTAGGTGGTAAAAGATCTGGCAGTAGTGAGGTGCAGGGGCCGGCATCGCCACACAGCAGCAGAGATTGGTGGAGCACTGAGGGCAGACGGCACGGCATAGAAACTAGTCCCAGAACCAGCACAGCCTGCCAGCCTCCCTTCTGGCCCTCCGCACCAGGTGGAGTCACAGACTTCACAGTGAGCAGGAGCCTAGGGGCTGCAGATAGAGGTGTGCTCCAAGACTTCTCTACTTCAGGTCAGCTAACCCGGGCCCTTGTCCCGGATGAAGCTGGGTGTCTCCTCCAGCCTGCCAATTAGGGGCCCATGATGGGAGAGAGTCTTCTGTTTTGTGTTAATTTTATTGGTTAAATAAAGAGACTGCCTTGGCCCTTTAATAGGACAGAAAATTAGGTAGGCAGAGTAGATTGAACAGAATTCTGGGAGAAAGAAAGCCGAGTCAGGCAGTTGCCATGATTCTCCCACCCAACACAGACGCAGGTTAAGATCTTCCCTGGTAAGCCACCTCATGGGCTACACACATTATTAGAAATGGGTTAAAGCAAGATGTGAGAGTTAGCCAGTAAGAGGCTAAAACTAATGGGCCAAGCAGTGTTTAAAAGAATACAGTTTCCGTGTAATTATTTCGGGGCATAAGCTAGCCCAGCGGCTGGGAGCTGGGCGGAATGCAACCAGCCGCTCCTTACAACAGGCCCAGAAGGGTAGAAGAGAACCTCAGATGTGGTGGCCAGCTGAGGATGCGTGCTGAGGACAACTGATGTCCATGAAAACCTAGTCATGTGGGTACTACCCAGACACACTAGCAGGCCCCTTCCTGCCGCCTCAGGCAGGCGCCAAGCTCAGAAAAGCCCTCTGCTGTTGTGTGGCCCATCTCCATGGCCCCCAAACGTCCCTCTTCTTTTCATTCACTCTTCCATCTTCTTTTGTCCAGTCCTTTACAAAAATTCATCTGCTTTCATGCCTCAGTGATCCCTTCAGCCTCTTGGACTCATTCTCTCTCTCTTTGCGTCCCTCTTCTCCCTGGCTGTTTCTTTCTCCCTCGTGGTCAGTCAGAGCTCCCTGACTGCTTGTTCCCTGTCCACCTGCCTCTCTCTCCTGGCCTCCGAGATTTCCCTGCCTCACATACTATCTGTTTCCATGTCTCTCTCTCTGTGTTTCTCTTTGTCTTTTTCCTCTCTCATCATTCCGAGACATGACAGTGTCTAACTCAGTGGGGACAGCACATTCTGTGGACAAATCACCTAACAAAAGCGAAGAGGAATGTGCTTCAAGTGTTTCAGACCCCCGCCCCACTGTGTGATTTCATGTGGTGGCAGTGGGTACTGGGGGACAGGAGGATGCCGGTCAGTGAGGCGTAGGTGCCCACCTCCTGGCCTGAGGGGCCGCAGGCTGGCTGTGGCGGGCAAGCATGGAAGTGCTTTGTGCCGACTTGCTCAGGTGACTTTCAGGTGGATGTCTTTCTTCCCAGGCCGAAGTCAGCCCTTTGATCCCCTGGGACATAAAAGCAGCCCTCTTCATTGGCTATTCCTACAGGGAGAGGGTGTAGAGGGATGGGGAGAGAAGCCAGAAGGCAGCAGCTTGTGGAGCGGTGTCCATGTCCACCATTCATCTGAAGGCAAAATCCCTGGAAGTGAGCCTCTCCTTCGAACCTTGGGTTGGGGAACCATTACCAGTCTGTGTGGGCATTGGCAGTAGCTGGCTGACTAGCTGACTCTTCTCAAAATCAAATAGGGAGGGTATGCTAAGGGGCTTGTTAGGGCAGAAAGTTGGTGTGGGCTAAGAGAACCACCCTCTTCCAGGTGGCTTTGTAAGTCTTTTCTTCCCCAGTGGCGTACAACCGATGTCCTTAGTAATAACAGACCTTCCTGTGGTCTAATTTTCAACCCACTTTGGCCAACTTTGGAACCCAGGTCTTCCCTAAGTCCAGTCATACAGGCAGAAAGTGAATTAACATGATGACCATCCCACAAGCAGGACATGGATTAATATGACTACCATCTCGCAAGCAGGACTTGGATTAACAACACCATCTCAAAAACAAACTGAGCTTCAGAATCCAGTCAATAAGCAGAACTAGAAAGGACAATGCCTTGCTTTACCAGACGGGGAAGTTGAGGTGGGCAGCCATGGAGACAGCTTCTTAGAGAGCAGGTTTCTGGGCTGGGTTGGAGTTTCTTCCAACCCACAGCCTTTCGCCTGTTTACTGTAAACAGGTATTTGGGTTCAGGTAGCTCTTGGGAGGACTCAGAGAGGCCTGAGGGTCAGCTTTGGGGACTTAAGCCTGAGTTGCTTTTCTAAGCCCTGTGACAAGCACGGCTTAAGGAAGTGTTTACTTTGGCCCACAGTTCCATAGTGTGCTTCATCATGGCGGGACAGCATGGCAGCGGGAACTTGAGACAGCTGGTCCCCTTGCACACAGTCAGCCGGCAGAGATGATTGCTGGTGCTCAGCTTACTTATTCCTTTTTATTTGTCCAGGACCCCAACTCCTAGGATGGTGCCATCCATGCTCAAGGTGGGTCTTCCCACCTCACTGATACATTAAGAGGCGTATCTCCTGGGTGCTTCTAGATCCTGTCAAGTTGGCAATATCAACCATCACAGAGTCATGTTGAAGGGAAGCCGTGGGTGTACTGTGTGGCCCTGTCCACGTGTGTGTGTGTGTGTGTTTATATGGATACGTGCTCATGAGTGTGGGTGCATGAGAAAGTCAGAGGCATGGGATTCTTTGGAGTCACACACAGTTGTGAGCCTCCATGTGGGTGCTGGGAACCGAACTTGGGTTCTCTGGAAGATGAACAGTGCCCTTAACACTGAGCTGTCTCTATAACCCTCCACACATCTCTATGCCGGGTGAAAAGCATGGCTTTGCCCCAGCGTCCAGATGTGGGGACGGCAAGAGAAAAAGACATGGGAGTTCCCTGAACCCACGCTCCTTCCCTGGAGGGTTTTTAGCACAGGGGAGGAAGACCATACCATCTCCCCTCTCTGTGTGTTCCCTTTCTATGTGCTCCCCTCTCGGTATGCTCCCCCTGTGTGCTCCCCTCCATGTGCTCCCCTCTCTGTGTGCTCCCCCTGTGTGCTCCCTCTCTGTGTGTGCTCCCCACTGTTTGTGCTCCCCTCTGTGTGCTTTCCCATGTGCTCCCCTTTGTGTGTGCTCCCCTAACTGTGTACTCCCCTCTGTGTGCTCCCCACTGTGTGCTTCCCTCTGTGTCCTCCCCCTGTGTGCTCCCCTCTCTGTATACTCCCCCAGTGTGCTCCCCTTTCTGTATACTCCCCCATGTGCTTCCCTCTCTGTGTGCTCCTCTCTGTGTCCTCCCCCTGTGCGCTCCCCTCTCTGTGCCCTCCCCCTGTGTGCTCCCCTTTCTGTGTGCTCCCCCTGTGTGCTCCTCTCTGTTCTCAGCTCCCAAGACTGCCTAACTCTGACTCACCTCTGAGTCCTTGATCTGGCCTGCCATTCCCATGGCCCCAGAACTTCCAGGATTAGTGTCCCTGCCTGAGAACTGTGTTTTGTCTATTGAATATGCTGCCTTTATTTATCTCTAATCCATTTGCCCATTTTATTAATGAGGAATTGTCCGTTGCTGGGATAATCAGTGTTTCCAGCATTACTGGTTTGAGAAAGTGGCAGCTGAGGGCAGAGAGCTGACATTTGAGCCAGAGACTGTGACTCAACACGGGACCAGGTGGTTCACAGAAGCGTGTGTGCAGGACTGGAAAGAGCTGGGTGGGACCCTCTAATACCACAGATTTGTCGGGGTCCAGGCTCCATGCTGGGGACACCCAGAGTAACCTCATGATGCATGTATTCTAGACACACATGTTCTCATGCATGTGTGAACACATGCACACACTTGATACCCACGTCCCAGAAGATTGGACAGGCTAGACCCAGGGAAATGAGAAACACTGGTTTAGTCAGGCCCAGCTCAGCTTTTTCACGGCTGCAGGGTTGTGACTTCCCACCCAGGCCTCTGCTCTGGAGCTGGGAGCTCATAACATGCAAGGGATTCTGACTGTGTTAAAGGCCAAACTCTGTGGACTACAATCCCCTGCCCAAGGCCATGAAGGGTACATGCTATGGGCAGGTATTGTGCTGTGACCAAAGAAACTGGGGGCTACTGTGGATTGAGCATCCCCACCAAACTCATTTTGAAATTAAGTTCCTACAGAGATGTATTTAGAGGTGGGTCTGAGAGCACTGGGAAGGTAGTGGACCTAAGTTCAGGGCCTCAGCACTCATGTGAAAAGCTGGGTGTGGCTTTACATTCCTATACATTCAGTACTGGGGAGGCTGAGACAGGAAGATCCCAGGGCCTCAGCACTCATGTGAAAAGCTGGGTGTGGCTTTACATTCCTTTACATTCAGTACTGGGGAGGCTGAGACAGGAAGATCCCTGGGGCTTGCTGGCCAACCAGTCTAGCTAAATTAGGTAACCCCAAGTTCAGCGAGAGACCATGCCTCAGAAGTATGAAGTGGAGAGCGGTTGAAGAAGATACTTGATATGAATTTTTGGCCTCAACATGCGCTCACTTATGCACACATGACCCACACATGCACCCACACACACACACACACACGAGATGGGACAGGCTGGACCGTAAGAGGTGGCTGGTTCGTGCATTCAGGGCCTTTCTTGCAGGCTAGCATCACACCGTAGGAGCACCAGGCTTCAGGCAGCCTCGACTCTAGTACATTTTGCCTTCAACTCACTTGTAGGATTTATTTTTGCTAGCAAATTTGCTTCAATCTGGCTTCAAGCTAGTGTTAAAATTAGCAGACATTCCTAAAGAAGGTGCCCAGCAGATGGAAGGGGCTCAGAAGCAAGCCTGGAACTGGAGGAAGTTTGTCTGCGAGGCAGCACCAGCCAGCCATCATCCCCCGAGGTGGGTGTCCCCATGGATGCTGAGAAGCCACAGCCTCCTGCAGGTTCCACGGAAGGCACAGGGCTGATGTAGTAGCTAAAGATGGGAAAAACTGGCAGGATTCAGTTCATTGATTCCGAAAGGCCTTGGGCGGTTGAGTGGGAGAGTTCGTGTGGCTCAGTTGGTAGAGCCTTGTTTGGCATGCAAGAAGGCCTGGGCTGGGTCCCCAGCACTGCCCAGACTGGGTGTGATGACACAGATCTCTAATCCCAGCCCAGGAGGTGTAAGAGAATCAGAAGTTCAAGGTCATACTCAGCTACATAACAGCCTGAGTTACATGAAACACTGGGGAAAAAAATCAGGCAAAAAGTCATAAGAGCTGGTCTTGGCCAGCTCTTCAGTTTTATAGACAAATTGCAGTTCGGAGCAGAAGGTGACTTGTCCCAATCCCACAGCTAACAAACCACAGACCAAGGACCGAGTGCATGTCTCATGATTTCCAGTCCTTGGTTCCTCCTGCCTCCGTGCTTCCACTGGGGCCGTACCTTGGGCTTCTCTCCTGGGAGTGAGGGACATGAGAGGAGGTGGCAGGGATGGGCGTACTTGGAAAAGTGAGGGGCAGGTAAACGCTGGGCTCTTTGGCCATCTGCTTTCTAGCATGCTTCTCCTATCTGGTCTCAGTATATTTATCTGTAAAATGGAGCACTTGGGTCACATGGGCTGGCCAAGGCAACACGTACCAGACCAGAACATTCTTTCTTGGCCACTGAGACCTCAGAGATGGGACAGAGCCAGAGACAGGCTGTGGAAAGCCATGGCTCCAAGACCAGGAGGCGCCTGGTCCAGGGTGGAGGTGGGGGCAGAGAGCAGCAGAGTTAGCGCAGTGCCCTCCACCCCAGCTATTTTTACCCCAGAACACTGGACTGCAAGAGGTCTGGCTAAAAATACCAGCAGCCAGTCCTGAACATCCTTTCCCCAGAGAGGCGGGTGGAGGCTGGCAAGGAGAGGCTGCCGGCGTCCGGCTTTCTCTCTGCTCTGAGATTGGGCTTCAGGGGCATTCAGGAGATGGACTCTTCCCTCTGTAGACCATGGGAGTGGAGACAGCCCAAGAAGAAACTTGCTTTTGCCATTTCCAGCAATCTCAGTTTTGTTTGCACAATCCACATTTAAGTCCAAGGTTACGAGTCCACTACAGTTTTACATTCTGCGTCTCCCACTGGGTATTTCATCAACATTTTGTGTTGTCATATCGCTTCCGTATTTGTCATTTTAATGGCTGCATAATATTCCATCTGAAGACACTTTCTGTTCCCTAATTGCTGGACATCTGAAGACTACCAGTTTGCCCTTCTAGTACCTAAGACTGCCGCGGACGGCTCTGGGCATGCGGCTTTTCCTTCTTATTAATTATTCCTGTTAGATAAATGCTTAGGCTGGTGGGTAAGGCTGTTTCGGTGCTATTTGATGTGGCTTGGCAAATTGCTTCAGAAGTTAGCAAGGGAGGATGTAATATAAAGACACAGCTCACACTGTGAGCCAAATAGGCTTCAGGGAAATCAGAGCAAGGAGCCAAAGGTGCTGTCTCCGGCTGGGGGAGGGGCTTCTTCTCTCTCCTCCGGCTCAAGAGAGGGGGCTTTCTTCCCTCTCCTCCAATCTCTCTACTCTTCCGCCTCGTCTCATCTCTTTATTTATCCTTTCAAGACTGGGTCTCATGCATCAGATTGGCGCTGCACATCCAAAGGCGAGCTTGAACTGCTGACCCTCTGCCTCCACGTCCCTTGTGCTGGGATGGCAGGTGTGTACCTCTGGGCCTGGTTTTTCGCAACGTTGGGGATTGAGGGCTTCATGTATGCTAAGCCAACATTCTACCAACTGGATTCCACCCACGAACTCTCCTTAGTTTTCTTTTCTTCCCACCCTATCCCGGTCTGCTCACAGTTTCTGAGGTCTTACTCTGTCCCAGGCACTCTGCCGGGTGATTTCCCCACCCACGCCCTGCACTCAAAGTCATAATTATCCCTGTTTCACAGATGAAGCAACTGAGGTACAAAAAGCCTAAGGTCAAAGGTGCAGATAGTAACTGGTGGGAACCAGTCTGCTTGGCCAGTCCACCTCACTTCACACAAACTCTCACGATGGGTACCAGTGCTCCGGGGGTGGAGGGAGGGAATCTCAGAGTGAGAACAGTTGGTCAAGCCCGTCCTTTCTGTGTCTTTGGAGTCAAATCATAAAGAGGCAAAAACCTCATTGGCTCATCTGAATCAGGCAATAGGGACCCTAAAAATAAGGGCCCGATAAACCACGATGGGGCAGGAGCAGGGAGGAGAACCCAAGAGGTACAGGGCAAACACACATACCAGTCTCACACACAAATAAAAATATTTTTAAGTAAAAAATATATTATTTCATCATTTAAAAAACATTTTGCTTTTATTTATTTATCTAATGTGTGTGTATGTATGCATGCATGTAGCATGTATGTATGTATGTATGTGCACATACACAATGGCACCACACAGAGGTCAGAGGACAACCTTTCAGGAGTCAGCTCCCCCCGTATGTGGTTTCCCAGGATTGAACTCAGATGGCTAGATTTGGAAGCTACCTAAGCCGTGAACCATCTCACCAGCCCCGTCTTTAATATTTTTAGATGAAGTAATTAACAAAGATGTTAATATATGCTTTTTTGATTATCAGCAGAAATAAAAATGTTTTCACGTTTCTTTTTAAATTTTATTTGTGTGTAGTATGTGTGTGGTGTGTGTGTATGTGTGGTGTGTGTGTGTATAGGTGGGTGAATGTGTGGTGTTTGTATGTGTGGTGTGTGTATGTGATGAGTGTGGTCTGTGTGAGTGTATTTGCATGTGTGTGGGGTGTGTGTGGTGTGTGTGAGTGTATTTGCATGTGAGTGGTGTGTGAGAGTGTATTTGCATGTGTGTGGGGTGTGTGGGGGTGTGGTGTGAGTGTGGTGTGTGTGAGTGCATTTGCATGTGTGTGGTGTGTGTGAGTGTATTTGCATGTGTGTGGTGTGTGTGAGTGTATTTGCATGTGTGTGTGTACGGATGTGCATGTGCCATGTTCTGCAGGTCAGAGGACGACTTTTGGGAGTCAGTTTTCCACGTCCTTCAGGCATGGTCTCGCTGCTGGGTGGCATATTCCGGGTTAGCTGATTCATTGCAGCTCAGCCATTTTGTAGCTTGCAGGGATTGAACTCAGGCCTTCAGGTTTGCACTTCTACACCTGAGCCATCTTCCAGGCTCTGTTCCTTCTTCTGTGTGCTTCTTCCTAAGACAAGCATTATCATTGACCAGGCTTTACCTTCCACGGGTACCCATGGCGCACAGGATCATAGGATTCTGAGGGGGCTCAGGTGGAGGGAGGATGGTGACTTACTGATTTTTCCTTTATCCTTTCGGCTTGGGTGAGAGGCTAACTGGCTTCCTATCTGTGTTTCTGACATAGCATTTGGACTAGACACTGTTCAGCAGGAACCTTTCTACGCAGAAGGATCTGAGCTTGCCCCTTCCTATGAAGCTCCCTGTTAGAAAGGAACCAACCAATCATTTTTGGGAGCTCGAGTGTGCTGTCCATTGTGGGTCTCAGTCTGATACCACATCTCATCTGCTCTTTGTTGCTTGGTGGCTCTACCTTACCCCAGCCCTGGAATGACTGTGTGCATGGCTTTACTTCAAAGGCCCCGAAACAGACCTTTTGTGTCTGCACCTCTCTTTGTAAAAAGTGTGCCATCTTTCTTTTAAGACCTTCTGTGCCCAGACCCTATAGTAACAAAGTACCCACAACTTTGGCACCACACAAGATGCTTTCCATCAAAGTTAGTAAAACAAGGGGTAGCATGCTACAATGTAATTGTGCCTCTGACAGATACACTGAGGGCTCCAGGCCAGGACAGATGTATCCTAGGTGTCGGCATTGATGCAGAGGTGACATGCAGCTAGCTGATTCGGTTTTGTTTGACCGTCTTTGTCCTGAGCCTACTCTTCCAGCCAGCTGCTGCCAGCTGTAGAAGGTGAGTGGAAGGGAGTGTTCAGAGCTGTTTTCTGAAACCAGGGTTCAGATTTATGCCATCCCTCTTTGGTCTCTGCAGTCCAGAGCTGCATCTCAGACCCTGGCAGGTAGTAGTATAGACTCAATGCTTTGGAATTAGACTCTTCTTTAGAATTTTGGGTAAGAATTGGACTCTTCCATTCTTCTTTGGAATTATGATAACTTTGCATGGGGCCCTCTTTCACCAGACCCTGAAGACCCATGGCTAAGGAAGCTGATAAAACCAGGAGCAGTAAATGACACTTCCTCCCTGCTAGCCAGCTAGCTCCTGGCTGCAAAGCCCAGGCTGGGCAGCACCCACTAGATTCCCGGTATTACAAGCCACAGATCAGAACTGTTTGGGAAAAAAATCTCTGCTCTTAGTGTAAGTAACTTGATTCCTCTTAACTCTCAAGACTGGCAGACAAAATATTCTGGGGCTAGTCCCTTGTTTCCCAGGGCAAGACTGCCAGTTGTTCCTTTGTATTTGTTTTCCTTCTCTCTAGTAATGAAATTTTTGGTTGTGTGCAAAGTTGTCCACCAAAACCTACATTTTCCTGCTGCTCATGTAGTTAGATGTAGCCGTGATTAGGTCCTGCCAATGGCACAGCCTTTTCTTCCTGCAAGAATGCTAAGGCAATGGTGGGAGCACACAAAATATCGAGAAAGGCAGAACCGTAAAACTGAAGGAATCTGGGCTCCTGATATCTTTAAACCCCCACATCACTTAGTGAAGCCGCCTACTTGCATATCTGTGTGGTCTCTTTAGCTTTCTGTGTTTGAGAGTTTCTTTGCTATGGATTGCAAGACTCTCGATGAAACGGCCATCCTGGGACCTCCATGGATGTATCTCGTTACAGGTTGGATTGGGAACCCCATGTTTTGGTGAACTTTGGTCCTCTCCATAGATCATCCATCGCGGGATTCATACTCTTGTGTGGTCACCTTTCACAATGACTCTGGACTTGTTTGTGACTTGCCAAAGCTAATGGAACATAGTAGTGATGGAGGCTGGGCCTCAGCAAGCACTCTGGTAATGGGTCTTGTCCTCTTGGAATTCACTTTGTTTTTCTGAGACAGGTTCTCAAGTTGTCTAGGTAGGCCTTGGACTCTCTAGTAGCTAAAGATGGCCTTGAACTCCTGCTCCCCCTGCCTTCACCTCCCCAAGGCCAGCGTTACAGGCCTGTGCTACCACACTGTGTTGTGTGGAGAGCTGAGGATGAAGTGTCCAGCTTTGTGAGTGGAAGGGCAAAACACCCCCCTAATGGAGCGGCTCCACAGCTCCTCTCTCAGAATTCTCGCTCTGGGGTGCTTCTGCTCTGAAACCAAGTGTCAGTCCTGAGCAGCCCAGTCACAAGAGGCCATGTCAGAGAGGACGGAGACTCGGCCCCAGCCTCCATGTACCACCTAGCCAGCAGAGGAACGGAGCAATTTACAAATGTAACTTCCAGTGTCTTATGTAGCAAAGCCAGGCTGCCCTTGCCACACCCTTCCAAATTACAGACTTACAATCAAATAAATAATTACTGTTTGAAGCTGCTAGCTTTGGGGGTGGCTTGTTACGCGGCATTCGGTAACTGCAGCAAATCCCTGTGCACAACTGGCCCTCAGCACGTCTGGGAAACCCCACTGTGCGTTTTCGACATTAAGTGCTCTCCTCACTCCTTGACACTAAAACACCACAAAGGAATTCGGGGATGCTCTGGGAGGTCTTGGGAAGCCATGGCCTCTCCTCCAGAACCCAGTGACCCTTTCAACGCATCAGGCAGTCCTGGCTGAACTTAATGCTTGGAATTGTAGCTACAAGTACAGTGGTGGGGTCCAGGGTCGGTGCCCGCTAACGCAACTGAGACACTGCATCCTTTAAATGGGGTTCAAGGGCTCTGATGGGTCCCACAGCTCATAATCGTGTGAGTGAAGGTGCATGAATAAGTGAGTAGTGGACAAAGAGCAATTCTCTGACCTCAAGGAGGGGTCAGAATGGAGCTGATAGAGGGGTTTCTAGAAAGGGGAGATGCAGTCACAAATCCAAGGTCTAATGAAGGCTTGCTTTGGGAATATTTTAATCCATTTAAAATATAATTATAGCAGTTAACATTTACTGAGCTCTTCTATATGCCAGGAATGGTGTGAAATGTTTTATGTAAATTACCACCTTAGTCATCTCAGCAACCCTGGGAAATAGATGGAGAACTTTCATCCGGCTTTATGAATGTGTGAAGAAAGGCCCAGAGAAGTTAAGCAACTTGCCTGAGTGGGCACAGAGGTTTGAATCCGGACCGTCAGGTACCGGCACTCCAAGGGCACCGCTGCCATGTTCAGGGAGGTACCCGGAGTCCATTCCCCACCTTTGAAGAGAGTCAAGACCTGGCATGCTTTAGGACACAAGGCCTACCCTGAGTTTACCATGTGCTCCTAGGGACCAGGGACATCCTGTGTTGGAAGAGAAGGGGCAGGAGGAGGGAGGGAGTGTGGAGTCTGCAATCCAGGCAGCCTTGCTTACAGATGAGGATGCTCCGCCTGCCTGAGCACCCTTGCCAGGCGCTCCCTCTCTGTCCTCAGGAATGAGCCTGGCCCACTCACACGTGTCCCTAATGCCAGGTTCCAAGAAAGCCACCTAAATACCTGGTATTTGAGATGTAAAGAGACCAGTTCCCTGTACTTAGGGCTGCACTAGCTTTTCCAATTATAGCGCCCTATTTTCCAAAGTCTAAAATGGACATATGTTATAACTGTCTTGGGCCCCAAGGTTTCAGAAACACCCTTAAGGCTCCTGAAATACAATCATATATTTTAGACTAATTCCTGAAGGGCTGAGTGGGGTTATTCATGACATCTGCCAGCAGGATAGAGAGCTGGTCTTTGTTTGCAAATGAGCCTGGAGCCTGGGTCTCCTGTTGGAACCAGCTGGAACCTAGCTGGGCAGAGAGGCCCAGGCTGAGGTGGGAATGGAGAAAGACAGCCTGTCCTCAGAGAGCTGCAGTCTGAAGGGGGCACTACCAGTCCTCAAGATGCCCTAGGCAGGCAGTGGTAACAGTGTACACAACAGCCCAACAGAAGGCTTGGGGCTGCTGGGCAGGGCCGTGCTCCCATGAGATTCACTGCCCCTGGGTGGGCAGGTGTATCTGGAAGCCACCTGTAGGGCTAGCGTGTCACCTGCAGGCAGTGTCCGTTGGTGGGGACACGGAGCTGAGCTGTGAAGGTTTCCTGGAGCCATTGTGCGGCTTCACGCTGGCTGGCCAGGGTATTTTCTGAAGAAACCCAACTGCGGTTATTAAACATTGATCGTGCAGGGTGATGGGCTTTTCTGGTTGTAGCATTTGGCCGGTAGACTTGTGAGTAAATGAGCTAGAACTAATCCCGTGCCTAAACTGTGAGGCCTTCAGAGGAGGGCATGCCTCACTTGCCTAATAGCTCCGTGGGGGAGATGAGTTACAAAGTGTCAGCCCTCAGACGGCCCCTTCTCAGTGACAGGGAAGCAGCTGTCCTGGAAGCCTCGCCTCTGACACTTGTGAAAAACAGCAGCGCCAACCGTGGAGCTTACAGACCAACGGCAATTATTGGGAGAGGGGGGCGTAGCACGTAGAGGAGAGAACTCTGGGGGCATCCGGAGAGCTGGGTTTAATTCTGCTTAGTCCTGAATTAGCTGGCCATCACCTCAGAAATGGAGTAACACATCCTGTCTCCATAGAGACACCCTGAGAGAGAAGACAAGACAAGGAGCCCTGGGGCAAGGGAAACAGTCTGTCCTCAGGGGGTCCCAGTCTGAGGGGACATGGTCTGTCCTCAGGGGGTCCTAGTCTGAGGGGACATGGTCTGTCCTCAGGGGGGTCCCAGTCTGAAGGGGACATGGTCTGTCCTCAGAGGGTCCCAGTCTGAGGGGGACTTCGTCTGTCCTCAGGGACTTTGAACACCTGGTCAGTGGTGTCACCCACTCATGTGGTGGGAGTCTTGCAGGTCAGAACCAGGCTGGGGCTCACAGACTTCATGAAGTCATGACACTGGCCAGGTGAGGGGGCCTAGAACAGGGTCCCGTTCGTGTCTATAAATTCGGCCTCTCCTGCCTGAGGCTTTGTTTCTAGAACAATCCACTAGACTGCCCACTCCTTGGGAGCAGGGATCCTGATCTGCTGTCTGCACTGACATGACCAGAGAGCTCAAGGCCAGGCCTGGTAATGTACTAACTGCTCAAACATCTTGCTCAATTTGTTGAGAGTCCAATTTTATTTTCAAAACCAAAAAATCTTGACAAGACACTCCTATTTTGGGCAACCGTTCAAAAGCATGACCATAAACTCATTTACCAATAAAATATGAACCCCAACCGGCTGTTTGGAGCAGGGGTGGCACAATGACTTTAGAGGGGTGATCACTACCCAACAAATCTCCAGGCTAGAGGAGAGCCACCTTCCTCTACCTTCTGCGAGCTGGGACTACAGGCAGGGCCACCACGCTGGTCTTTCTGGGCTTGGTTTCCCAGCAGATGCTACATGGCTTCCTCTCAGGTAGGTGCTGTTTTATAAACAAGAAAACCGAGGCCCGGGAATCACACAGCATATCTGGAGAACTCTAGGAACTGCAAAGCTGAGATCTGAGCTCAAGTCCAACTCAACTCTCCCTTCTTATTTTTTTTTCTGAATTCCATGCAATCTTTTTTTCTAGTTTTGGGACTAAAAAGATAACTTCCCTCAAACATGTTTAACCATGCGTACCCTAGGAAGCCCAAATTCCCATCAGGCAGGAGCCTCGGACCTGCTAGCAGCCCTCTACATAACGACCCTGGCCTTCCAACAAGCCATGAATTCTACTGCAAAGCAAGTGTCTGTCACACTGGCCCAACTACCTGGAATATTTCATGCCAGTGTTCAGAGTATATGGCCATGCACAATTTCGCAGAGCTGGAAAGTCCTAGGAGGCTTCGAATCTGGCCATCACTTCTGCTGCAAAGCTCCTAACCGAGGTCTGTTGCTGTCCCCAGGCCTCACTGTCAGATGGCGGGGTGGGGTCTGGGGGTAGCCAGCTCCAGCAGATTTTTCAGGGCTGAGCTGGTTAAAGTCAGCCCCCAGTGCTGCTGTCTAGGGGCCAGAGCATCCCTTCCCATAGCAGTCAGGCTACTGCTCCCAGTCCCGTCCTAGCTCTTCCAGTATGACAGTCTCTGAGGAGGCACAGGACAGCAGTTTTTCCTTCCTGGGTGTGTCCATGTTCATGTGTGTGTGTTTGTACACGTGCGTGTGTGCTTTACTGCTCCCCACTTTTGGGGGGGTTTTCAAGACAGGGTTTCTCTGCGTAGCTTTTGAGTCTGTCCTGAAGCTTTCTCTGTAGACCAGGCTGGCCTCAAACTCACAGAGATCTTCCTGCCTCTGACTCCCGAGTGCTGGGATTAAAAACATGTACCACCACCACCTGGTTCCCCGCTTATTTTTTGAGAGAGAGAGTTTCTCACTGAGCCTGGAGCCCACTGATTTGGCTAGACTTGATCACTGGCAGGCAAGCCCTCTGGAATCTCCTGTCTATTCCCAACGTTGGGATTTCAGGTGCATGCCGCTGTGCTCAGCTTTTTATTAGGGTGCTGGGGGTCCAGTCTCAGGCCCTGGTGCTGGTTATTACTGTCCCCCTCCGTGTACAAGAGAGCTGAGGGCTGGAGCTCAAAGAAGCCGTGCCTCTTGCCCAAGGTCACTCGAGGCCTCCAAAGTCAGCTGAGATCTCAATCTAGACCTGTGAGCTCTGAAGACGATTCATCCAAGTTTGCTGAATTGTTTAAAAACACGCTGACTTTATCATAAAGTTATGAAAAATGATCCGTGTCTCCCTATCTGGCTACAGCTCTGGATGTGTCCAGAGCGTCTCCAGGAGGAGGGCCAGATGCATGCTACCCCTGGAAGGCCTCCAGCAGGGGACACGACCAGGAGAAGGCTTGTTGTTCACTGTGGTCTCCAACCCTGGTTAGCCTTTCTTTCCTTACTTTTTTTGCAAGAGTATACAAAAATGACTTGTATTAAATGTTACTCAGTGTGTGCACGTGCACCCATGGATGCGTGTGCTTGTGTGTGCAAGCATATGAATGTCACAGTGTGCGTGCTGGTAGAGGTCCGACAACCTTCAGGAGTCAATGCTTGCCGTCCACCTAGTGAGTCAGGGCTTCTTCCGCTTCTCCTGATGTGCTCTGTACCTCCAGACTTGCCGCCAGACTGTAGGGATTACAGATGTGAGCCCACTCAGTTGGCCTTCACTTGGCTTCTGGGGACTGAACTCGGGTTGCCAGGCTTCTGTGAATAGTGCTGAGCCATCTCCCTAGCCCTAAAAATAAATTTTAAATTAACAGAAGTATAGTTTCCAGGAGCCTTTGCCAAACTTCCCGTCATCCATCCTCATGGTAGAGCCTTGGAGATTGTGTTAACAAGAATCCCAGGAGGGGGCCAGAGTCTCCTAATTGTAGCTTTCTGGAGCTAGGACCCACTCTGGTTTCTTCTGACATGGCCCTGCAACTGATACGGTTCAGACCCATGAGGGACCGAGGCCACCTTGCCAGTGGTGGACTCTCCCTTTTTAATTTTCTGCAAGGACCTAGATGTCGCCCTGCCAGCAAAGCAGCAGTACAAGAGGGCTCAGAGCTGCGCTGGGACCCCGACATGTGCAGGTCACACCCTCCTTCAGCTCTCTTTGTGGACCCCAGGACCTGCTCCGCTTTGCTTTCCATTCAGGCCCCAGAGCCTGTGCCTTCCACTTTCATGTAGTTCCTTAGACAACATGGTGGCCTCCGGCCACACTGTTCCAAGCTTGTCATTTTCACTTCAGGTTGTAGCTCTGGCATCTGCTATCCCCCTGCAGGAGTGCATGGAGTTTCTCTGTGTGAACACAACCCTGTTTCCCTGGGAGCTCGCAGGAGCTGGCCAGCTTGAGGAAGTCTGCAGCCAGACCACCTGGGTTCTGGGCCTGGCTCCATTACCCTGAGCTGTGTGGCCCGGGGCAAGCTAGTATGCTCCTGCGTGAGGACGAAGGAGCTGGGACGTGTGAAGCTCTGAGAGTGAAGCCTGGCCTGCGGGGAGTGCACCGTGGGTGTTCTGGGTAATGTTGCTCTCATTAGCATCCCAGCAGGGAGATTGATAAGGGATATCATCCACTGTCCTAGGCTCTGGAGCTGTGCAGTTTGGCTTCTGGTTTCTATATCCCAGTTTCTGGCTCTTACATTAACCTCTCAGAATCCATTCCCTTCCTCTTCCTTCTTTCGTCTCCTTCCTTTTTCCTTGTGTGTGTGTTTGTGTGTGTGGTATGTGCATTTTATACGTGAGTGCGTCTGTGTGTGTGAGGAGGACAGAGGCTGATGTTGGGGTGCTGTTCTAGCTAGTTTTATGTTAACTTGACACAGAGTCGCTTTGAAAGAGAGAACTTTAATGGAGAAAATGTCAGACTGGCCAGTGGGCAAGCTTGTAGGGCATTTTCTTGATTGATGATTGATGACGAGGGCCAGCTGACTGTGGGCAGTGCCATCTCTGGGCTGGTGGGCCTGGTGTTATAAGAAAGCAGGCTGAGCAAGCCACAAGGAGCCAGCCAGTAAACAGCACCCCCTCCATGGCTTCTGCTTCAGTCTGTGGCTCCAGTTCCTGCCCTGACTTCCCTCAGTGGTGGAGTGACCTGAGAGTTGTCAGCTGAAATAAACCTTTCCCTCCCCAAGTTGCTTTGGTCGCGGTGTTTTGTGACAGCGCTGGGACTCCTACGATAGACGTCTTCCACCACTGCTTTCCATGGCTTCTTTTTTCTCAGACGGAGTCTCTCACTGAACCGGGAACTCTCTAATTTGGCTAGACTAGATGTCTAGTGAGTGCTAGGAACCCACCTGGCCCACCCCACCCCCAGCACTGGGGTCCTAGATGCATGCCTGGGTCGCTGGCTTTTCACGGGAGTGCTAGGGATCTGCCTTCAGGTCCCCAAGATTGCACTGCAAACTTATACTTCAGCTTCTTGAATGCCAAGATTATGTGCCACCATGCCCGGCTCATCTGTAAGCGGGAACGTCTCCTACTACATGGCAAGGTTAAGAATGGTGCCTGGTATCAAACAGATGCTCAACAAATGTCCACAGCATGAACAAGGGTGCGAGGGTGGGATGAGAGAAGTCTGAAGGGTACCACATGCACTTGGATTACAGCAGGATCTGATGGTATGTAGACCTGGTCACATGTGGGTCAGGAGGGCAGACCAAGATTCGCCCCAGTGCCAAGGGCGTTATGGCTTGAGGAGGACCCTAGACTGCACAGAGATTCACGAGATATGCACGCATCTGTCTTTGCTGTCATCAGCAATACCCCAGCCCCCATCAAGGAGTCAAGTTACAGAAAAGCATCAAGTCACGCGTGATGGTTGAGTGTCACCTTGCGAGGCTCTGGAACCACTGAGGAGACAAGCCCCTGGGCATGGCTATAAAGGGTTATCTAGTTTAGGTTAACTGAGGTGGGAGGACCTACCCTGAGTGTGGGTGGCACCAACCTGTGGGCTGAGGTCTGTGGATACACTGTAGCAGTCACCTCCTGCTCCTGGTACTAGGCTTTCCCCGTGGTGATGGAGTGAGCCAAAGGAAACCCTTCTTTCCTTAAGTTGTTTTTGCCAGGGTATTTTACCCAGCAATGAGACAAGTAACTGATTTACCATGCTGCTGGTATCCTCCCTAAGACAAAAGTATATCTGTGAGGTGAGCAAACTCACTGGTATCCACCTTACAGACTAGAAAGTGTGTCTGGCCATGTCATGAGCAAACCAAACCTGGAACTTTCTATAGCACCCTGAAGCATGACAAAAAAGCAAAAGTCGTACCTGTGTGGCTTTACCTGGGTTAGTGGCTCCACCCCACTCAGGGTCCGTGCCTTGGAGAGAGGATTGCCTCGACACGACCCTGGCACCTCCTCTACATCTGTTCTGTTGCTCCAGTTCTTATTTGAAGGCATCTAGATGGCACAGCAGCCCCACTGTCCAAGGCTGTCATCAAGTCTAGCTCTCAGTTAAACCAGCAATTGTTAGGTGCCCCAAGGCCAGGCACATTCCCTCAATTATGTCTTGTTCAGAAGTGACTTATCTGTTCAAACACCCCTCTATAGACCGAAAATCCTACGGGGTCCCATAGCACCCCTTACTCCTTTTGCTACCGCTCCTGGAGATCATCAAGGGGGTACATCATCTTTTGTGTTATCATCTTTTGTGTTCCCAGCCAGCACAGAGACAGACCGTAGTTAGATGAATTGAACACATACATCCGACTAGATACTGGTCTAGTTTACTCTCTGTTGCTACGACAAACACTATGGCCTTAAGGAAGGAGAGAATGTATTTGGTTTAGATGCCCAGTTTATATACACCATGAAGGGAAGTCAGGGCTGAACTCGAGCAGGAACTCAAAGGTGGAAACCACAGAGGAATTCTGCTTGCTGGCTTGAACACCCTCACAGGGTCATGCTTTCTTAAATACAGCCCAGGATTACCTGCCTAGGGATGGTGCCGCCCGCAGCGGGCTGGGTAAGCTTGCTTTATTTAGGAAGCAAGACAATCCCCACAAACATACCAACAGAATGATCTGATCTTGGTAATTCCTTAACTGAGACTTTCTTTCCAGTGACTCTAGGCAGTGTCAAGATGACCAGGACAGGCACTGTATAGACATGAACTCGCTTAATCCTTACAACCCTGATATCCATCCTTCCTTTACAAAGAGGAAACCGAGGCGCAGAGTTGTAGAGTCATTCGTATTTGGTCACCCAAGTGAGAGATGACAGGATTCCAACCCCCATTTCCTGGACGCAGACTTCTCTCTACCTCACTTCGAGCCCTCACGTCTGTGGAATGACAGGCGGGATTCCGGAAGGGCGGCAGGCAGGGGTGCTCTTGCTGGGGACTGGCGAGTAGACTTGGTTTCCAGACTGATCTGAGAATTGAAGTCAGCGGCTCGGCATCTCAAGGCCCCTTGGCCCTGGTTCCACCTCTGCCTTGTCCTACCAACCTCCTGGCCAGACACAGGCAGCCCAAACAGGGCTTCGTTGCTAGGACCATGCCTGGGATGCCTTGCCCGGTATTTCCCACCTCTGTGGGAACCCAGCCTGTCCCTGGGCACGGCTGTCAAGGCCATCTAGCCTGGCCTGGATGCCAGTTGCTTCCCAGACTCTTCCCGTCTATTTTTTCCCCTTTCTTGTAGGTCCTCTGAAGTCAGTTGCCTCCTTCCCTACTCTGCTTCTGTGACCTTCCTGAGAGATCAGTGCTCAGGACAGGACTGGAAGAGTCAGGCTGCCCGAGGTCCATCCCTGGCCCTGTTGTGTGGCTCTGATCAATGTTACTTAATTTCAATAGGCTCCATTTAACTTAATGTGGACATCATTGTTGCGAGATTGTTGTGATGATTAGACTGAGAAGAAGGAGAGTTACGACACTGACAGTTTCAACAGGGATGTGTTTGAGTTCCATGTGCATTTGGTTAGCGATGTTCACACACCTTCTTAGACACAGGGCCAGTTCTCGTGGGGAGGGAGGAAACCAGCAAGCCAGAGTTGGGCTATCAGGACATGCCCAACTCTTCCTTAAAGTCATCCCTGGCCTGGGCAAGGGGAGGAAGAAACTCCTCTCCCCGGGCCCCCTCATTCTAGGAGCCCCTAGGATGTGTGGTGTCTCTGAGAAAAATACTGAAGCCGTGCCTTAGCCTTAAAACTCATATTTTGGCATTGAGGTTCAATTCTCCACCTGATGCATCAAATGATTTTGTTTTGTTTCTCTAAGTCTTTATCATCCTTGTTTATCCAGAGTGTTGCTAGGCCCAGAAGGTTCCTTGCAAATGCATCGGCCTCAGTTGTGACCGCGATCACTTGCAGAAACGGACACCCTTGTACTATTCTGTCCCCTGCTGTTCCTGCCCATAGCTCACACCCTGCACTCCTACCGTCCCTATCCATGGCTTCCTGGTTAGACGGGAGTGACAGGTGACCCTGAGCCTGCACCAGCAGCCAGGGAAGTGTGTTTCAGACTGTACACTAGCCCTCCGAGGCATAGACTGTTATCATCCCATGCCCTGACAGATAGGGAAGCAAAAGCACTCTCTCTGTAACAGCATGTTTCAGACTATACAGTAGCCCTCTGAGGCATTTTCCAGATGGGGGGACTGAGACGCAGAGAAGTGAAGTGACTTATTCACAGTTCAGGTACAAGTTTGTGGTAGATAGATGGCCTGTGCCCATCTGGCCTCTCTTGGCCCCTGGAAGTCCTTTCAAATGCCAGTCTCCTGGAGACCCATCCTCACCTTCTTACTGTGTCCTGAATTCCATTTTGTCTCTGAAGAAACTGCTCAGGGAACACTGCCTAGCCCCACTCCTCTGCAGTTCTAGGGGCAAGTGAGGCTCACCAGACCCCCTGTGAGGCCTCTGTGAGGCGCCTGTGAGGCCTCTGTGAGGCGCCTGTGAGGCACCCAGCCGGTGAGGACCAGCTTGCTCACTCTCATGCTCCTTTACCCCCGGCCTCATGTGGCAGGCAGGACAGGACTCATCTGGTGTGGGTTCAGCTGGGCCCATGGAGGCCCAGAGAGGCCAAATCGGCTGGTGAGAATGCTTGCTTCTCTCGCACGGGCCCACATCAAGTTGTTCACAACCTCCTGTGGGTCCAGCTCTAAGAAACTGGGTGTCTCTGGCCTTGGCAGGCACCTGCACACCTCCTTACACATATGCACATGTATGAAAAAGCATGTATAGGTGTATAAATCTATATCTACCCATACATAGAGAGGCACATCACACGGACATGTACATTTACAAGTATATGCAACTACAGTCACGCACGTGGCACAACCATAAACCATACAGACGAACACATACAAACATACACAAACAAACATGTATGTGCACACCCATGTGGCCCATGCAAGGGCACCTACATCTTAGCACGCATGTGCCTTTACTGCAGGGTGTTGCCTGGCCTGTAGGGAGGTGATCCCCATCTGGGTGTTGATCTGTCTGGGTCTGGGGTGTCTGGTTCTCGGGGCGATCGTATCCTGGCCCCTCGCTTGGTGCGTCATCCTCAAAGACCTACCTTGGATTGAGACAGGGCTGTGTCAATTACCTGCTTCTTACAGTTCCCAGGCTGTACAAAGATTTGAGGGTTCCCCCACAATCCATTGCATTGCCCCAAGATTGGCCCTGGCCTGTGTGCTTCAGGGTCCCCCAAAACCTGCAAGGTGACAACTCACTAAGATATGAGAATGGGGACAAGCAAGTTGGCCACCAGGAGTGGCCCTTTGGGCCAAACACAGAGTGGAACCCAGTCTGTCAGACTCCAGGTCACCCACACTGGTTGGGGTCACGCTTCTGAGGTCTCCTCTGGGACTATCACACACTGCGGACAGCTATTGACTTGCAGGGCAGCACCCCTGAAGGGGCCAGGGTCTGACAAGGGGTTCCGAAACCCAGGACTCTGAGGCAAAGCCAACTCCCTTTATGTTTGGGATCCCCATATTCTTCACACCCCCTAGAGGGTGTGTCTACAGGGCTGAGGGGGCCCCTGGCTTCCCCTTCCTCTCTTCCTCCTAACTCTGGCTCCCCACCCCCAGCTCTCCTCAGACACATTCCTCTCCTCAGACATTCAGACATTCGCTTCAAGGGCTTGCTGGTGATTTCGGGCAGGGTTTGATTTGCTCTCAAGCAAGCATTTCCTTGAGTGGCCCCTGGGTGTTTGCTCTGATCCAGATGGCATCCAGATGCAAGCCTCCCTCCCCCAGCTTGAGTCTTCGGCTGGGGGAGCCCCGTCCTGACCTCCACCTCACACCCACCTCCCTGCCCCCGCAGCTTTGTTCCTCCGGCCTGAGGTCAGGGCATGGACCAACACCTCTGCCTGCGGCTCTTTCCAAAACTGGGCTCCTGGCCATCCCATTATTGGTCTCCCTCAGCCTTTGTTCGTTCAACAGGTCATTGCTGCAAGAGCCAAAACAAATGTCAGCGTGATAATGAGGGAAGCTGTGATGCTGTTCTGCCCGTTGGGGCGGAGGGAAAGACCGGGTGTGTGCTGGAGCCAAGGAAAGGAACACATGCTTGGAGCCTTGGACCTCCAGCCCAGCTCTCGAGGGACCAAAATCCAGACCAAATCCAAATGAGGAGGCCAGAGGCATAAGTGACAACTGCGCTGGTAGTGACAAGACCAACAAGTGCCCAACAACGACTATCTAAAGAGTCCCTCATTCAGTTCTGTGAACAGGGTATGAGTGCTCCCATTTTATAGATGGGGAACCTGAGGCCCAACAAGGAGAGAATCATCAAACAGGGTACTTTTTAGTGGAATAACTTCTGTGTGATAGGCACCACATAAAGACCAGAAGTTGACCTTAAACGGAGGGCTTTCAGAGCCCCCAGGGTCTTCTGGGTAGCCTGCCCAAGCCAGGCCTTTGGGATTTGTCTCCAGATGCCCTTCCTGGCACAGTGACCACCAGCCTGGTGAGAAACGCCCTAGGGAACCCCGGTGGAAGTCCTGGGCAGGAATTCCTGTGTGCAAAATAGCCCCAGTGTTTCGGAAACTGCGGGTCCCAGGCTTCCCTGCTCTGCCCGGCGCTGGACTCTAAACCCAGGGGCCAGCCCAACACTTGGCAGCCTGGGAGGCAGGTGGCCCTCACTGACCCACTCTACTTCCCATTAGAAGTTAATATTTATACATCCAGCAGGCCCTGCGCTGCTGCTGTGGGCATCGCAGAGGATGGGTCTTTGCTGGCCCTGGAGAAACCCCTGGGCTGCAGGTGTCTGTCTCCTGACCCCACACACACACACCCCAGCTGGAGGAACGGGCAGGTGTGTGTTCCTATGGACCATCTTCTTTGTGAGGTATACAGTCAAACTTCCTTGACATAAAACAGGGCATTTGGCCCCAGCTCAAATGTACAGGGCAGACATTTCCTAGAACTGTTGGGCACTGGCCCTCACAGGTGTGGGAGGAGGCGGCGGCAGAGGCGGGGTCAAGCCTCTCAGCCAATCAGCATCAGGTAGCTGTGGGGACCCTACCCTGCCTGCTAGATCCCGAGGACCCATGGGAGGAATCCACCTTCTGGCCTCCCTAGTCTTAGAAAATACCAGACACAGGCATGCAGGGAATGGGCACAAAGAGGCACAGCTCTCTGGCTCCCTCTTCCCATAGCTCTTCCAGGTGGCCTTCCAGCATGTGAGGGCCAGTCCTCCCTCCTGCTGTGGCCCACTGTCCCTCCCTCCAGCAGCCCTTCCTTCTTCCCTCACATCCTTCCTTCCAATCTTCCTTCCCTTCCAGAGTCTAAGTGAGCTCAACTCTGCAGCCAAAGAGAAAGAGGACAGAAAAGCTGTGGGCCAGCTGTGGGCCAGGATGCCTTCCCTGAAGAAGCCAGGGATCTGGACCCTCAGAAGTGTTGTAGGTAGCTCTGGGAACAGTGCTCAGTTAGCAGAGTGCTGGCCTAGCACACCCAAGGCTCTGGTTCCACAAAGCAGGCATGGGTGGAACACACAGTTCAGGAGGGGGAGGCAGGAAGTTCAAGGTCATCCTTGGCTTTATAGTGTCAGTTTAAGGCTAGCCTGAGCTACATGAGACTCGACTCTTGGGGTAAGGGTAAGTGGGGGGATGTTCCCAGTTTGGGCAGGAGGAGGCTTTCTTCACCACACTCTATGGATTGGGAGCACCCACACCTTGGGACTGGGGGTTCTCAGGTGGACTCTCTGACACCCCTTGGCAGAAGCAGTGAGTGCCTGAGGATTTCAGTGATGGCCAGAGGGAGGGGACATTTCTGCCAGCGGTGTTGATAGTCGGGTAGCCTGGGAGGGAACCCGGGGCTGGCACACCAGTCCCCACAGGTTAATGTTTGACTTGGAGCCATGTGTTTTTCCACTGGGTATTTTTATCCTCTGTACCTGGCCGTGGGCAGCTGGGTGCCGTCCTATGTGGGCATGGAAGAGGGGGGAGCAGCTCAGTTGGGGTGGCTTTGGGAAAGGCCTGGCTGCAGGGAGGCTGGGGGCCTTAGAGGAGAGAGCCATGTGGATCGATTCCTTTCCTCATCACTGTGACCCAATGCTTGACAGAAAAGCAATGTATGGGAGGAAAGGTTTGTTTTGTTTGTGGTTTGAGGGTGTAGAGTCCATCATGGCGGGGCGGGGCCAAAGTCAAGGCTGCAGGAGTGCGTCACTGGGACTCCTGGCATCTAGGCAGACTGAGAAATGGAGAGGGGGGGATGATGATGCAGCTTGCCTTCTAAGTCTGTTTTTCATTCAGTTCATGGGTCCCAGCCCACAGGATGGAGCCTCTCACCTTCAGGTGGTCTTCCACCTCAGTTAACCCCCTAGGGAACACCTTTGAGGACTCATCCGTTGACTCCACACCTAGTCAAGCAGACAATGAATGAGCCAATAAAAGTCTATGCCTTGTCAACTTGACTTTCAAACACGTCACTGTGTGTGTGCAGGTGTGTGAGTGGTGTATGGTTCATGTGCAGGTGTGTGAGCAGTGTATGGTGCGTGTGCAGGTTTGTGGGTGGTGTATGGTGCGTGTGCAGGTGTGTGAATGGTGTATGGTGTACATGTAGGTGTGTGAGCAGTACGGTGTGTGTGCAGATACACTCACGCCTGTGTCACACAAACACATAGTCACTTTTTAGAACAACCACATAGCAAAGAAACAACTAGAAGACCCCATGACAAGTTAGCCTTAGATCCCAGCCCTGGCTTTGGCCCTACCCAGGGACTACCCTATCCTTAGTTGAATAAGAACTGGCAGAGATGGGGGAGTAACCTGGGAGTAACCCAGAGTCCCCAGCTCAGCTTCTCAAGAAGTCGGTATGCTGCTCTCAGAAGCTGCCAGCATGGAAAGAGAGAGAGTCGCTCTGGTGCAAGTTGCTCTATGCCTGGAGCAAGTGACCGTGACAAAGCACCCCATCTTGCTCCTGCATCAACATGTTATGGGGAACACAGCTTGCTCCCAGGGAACCCCCAACGAAGGGGAAAGGGCCTGAGGACCTTTCATGACAAGAGCTCTGTGTTCAAAACCGAACTGCATACACTGGGTCTTCCCTGCTCTGGGTCTTCCCCACTCTGGGTCCTCCAGGCTCTGAGTCCTCCCCCTGTGGATCCTCCCTGCTCTGGGTTCTCCCTGCTCTGAGTCCTCCCAGGTCTGGGTCCTCCCTGCTCTGAGTCCTCCCCATTGTGAGTCCTCCCTGCTCTGAGTCCTCCCTGCCCTAGGTTCTCCCAGATCTGGTATCCAACCCTCTCTGTCTCTGTTTCTCGCTCAGAGGGAGGGTCTGACTGACTGGACTGTGCAAACCCAGTGTCCCCAGTCTTTCTCACACACAATCAGGGTCCAAAGGAGGGAAGTCTTCAAAGGCTACCCAGCCCAGGACTCAGCTGATGCCAGGTACCAGCTAGAGTAACGACAACATCCTTCCTGTCCCTTCCAGAAGTTCAAGATGGGCCTGGAATTGGTCCTCAGGTGTGGCAGTGTGATGGCTCATCTTCACCATCAACTCGTCAGCCTTTAGAATTACCTAGGCTGAATTAGTTGAGGTAGAAAGACCCACCCTCAGTGTGTGCGGCAAAGATGTGGGAAGGTCATTTGTCTATCTGTTGCTTTCATTGGTTAATTAATAAAGAAACTGCTTGGCCTGATAGGTCAGAACATAGGTGGGTAAACAGAACAGAATGCTGGGAAGAAGGGAAGTGAATCAGATGCGATGGAGCCAGCCACCGGGTCAGACATGCTAAATCTTTCCCAGTAAGCCACCACCTCGTGGTGCTACACACATTAATAGAAATGGGTTAATCAAAGTGTGAGAATTAGCCATTAAGAGGCTGGAACTAATGGGCCAGGCAGTGTTTAAAAGAATACAATTTGTGTGTTGTTATTTAGGGGCATAAGCTAGCCAGGCAGCCGGGAGCTCCTTCTACACGGCACCATCCTATGGGCTGTGGTCCTACACGGAATAAAAATGAACAAAGAAGAAAGCCCTCTAAGGCCAGGATCCTTCTCCCACAGCTTCCTGACTGTTGGTGCAGTGTGGTCAGTCACCTCATGTCTCTGTCTTCCATGATGGAGGTCATATGCTCAGATAGGAGCCAGGGAGATGTGACCCACCTGAGCTCAGTCCCCAGAACCTGCATCCAAAGCCAATCTCAGCACTCTTGGAGTGAGACGGGAGACATGGGAAGTGGCCAGAGGCTCCAGTACAGAAGAAACAATGAGAGGCCGCGCCTCAACCCAAGGCAGAAGGAGAAACTGGCTCTCAGGATACCCTCTGACCTCTACACACGGTAGGTGCTAAGGTACATGCATGTAGCTGCTGTAGCACGCACACACTGTGGTGTGTGTGAGCCTACACGCACATGCATGTGCACACACACCATTTTTTGCACCCGTGAGTCGATACAAACCCCTCCATAGTTGCTTATGTCAGGTATCTTTTATCACAACAGTGAGACAGCGACCAGTACGGTGGGGGAGGGGCTGTGGATCCCGGGGTCAGCCTACTCACCAGGGACCCCAGCTCGACTGCTCAAGGTGGGTCCTCTATTGGGTAGGCTGCCCACAGCACAGGTCTTCCAAGGCTGAGATCCTGCCCAGGAGGGTAGTCTACAAGCCCTTTCCTTTCAAGGTCGTAGGGAGGAGTCCGAGTCATTGCCTCCCAAGGTGGTGTGCCTTAGAGGGCTGTACAGACTGGGCAGAGGCTGGGAGTCCTCCACCTGGGCCCGATAACAGGGTGGCTGTGTTTCTAGCTGGCAGTCAGTCACCTCATCTGGCTGGATCTCCACTGCCCCCACCTCCGCCCTGTCATCACAACAGAACAGGTCCCATCCCTGTGGCTAAATCCACATAACCCCTCACTCCCTCCTGCTGGAGTTTTCCCCTCAGCCCAACCCCGGGCACTGAGTACAGCTGCCTCTTGCCACGCACTTTCTTGTTTCTCACCAGCCGCAAGTCCTTCCTGAAATCTGCCCTTCCGTTCTTGCCATCTCTTACCCTAAGTCAGGGAAAGGAATGCAAAGATGGTCTACTGTTCCTGCTCCATGCCCTGATGTTACCTGTAGGACGGTGGCCTTCCTCCTTGGCTCAGGTGGGTGTGTCACTCTTGGCAGCAGAAGACGAGTCTCCAACACTAAGTCAGACGAGCGGTTCTCAACCTGTGGGCCGCGACCCCTTTGGGGTCACATGTCAGATATCCTCCATATCAGTTATTTACATTATGATTCATAACAGTAGCAAGATTACAGTTATGAAGTAGAAATGAAATAATTTTATGGTTGGGGTCACCACAACATGAGGAACCGTATTGAGGGGTCGCAGCATCAGGAAGGTTGAGAAACTCTGCTCTAGATGGAGACACGGTCTCAGGCCACTCCCCTGGAGTTCCTTAATGCTGCTGTTTCCTACAAGGTCAAGAGCAGGATGAAGGCTAGGACACTGGATTCTCACTCTGGGGGGATTTTCAGGTTGTGCCTCTGGGGACACCGTGGAGTCACGGAGTTGGGAACGCTCCACCCACACTGTCTCAGGCTTTCTCTGTGCACGGAGCCGAGGATACAGGCTTGCACTGATTTTCTGAAATGGAGGAACTGGTTCCTCATCTGGTTGACGGAAAGGGGGAATTCCGAAGACCCAGCTTTGGGCCCTGGCTTTGCATCCAGCTCAACGCTGCGTTTCTTAGAAGCCCATTGCTTTCCCAGAGTGCCCTCCCACCTCCAGCTATGGGCCCGAGTTTGGCAGATGGATCCATGGAAACTTTGTGTTTAGAAAGGGACACAGTCAGACTTCTAGAACGCTCTGCTCAGAGTGATCGGAATGGAGGAAGACCACACCCCATCACCAGATGCTCACCAAACCTCGTGCCTCTCCCAGGAACATTCTGGACAACTAGCTGAGGCACCTCTCTTCTTCTTCCCCATGGTCCTCAGTTCTCCCTTGTGCCCTGGTCAGTGCAAAGGGCTCTTTCTCCTTGAGTTATGGCCCGGGAGATATTCAGAATGGAGCAGATAAGCCTGCAATCCAGAGACACAGACATAATCTCAAGTATTCAAGAAACGGAGGCAGAAGGATTTCATGAATTTCAGTAACTTTTCTCACTGCTGTGACAAAGGACACTCGAGGAAGAGAGGTTTTCTTTGGGCTCACAGCTCAAGGGTGCAGTCTATCTGTCAGGGGTCACCACAGCAGCAGGAGTTTGTAACTGGGGGTTTCTCCCCCACACGCCAGTTCCCCAATGACCACTCTGAGGCTTGATATTAGTTACAAACTGTTTGGCCTATGGCTCAGGATTCTGACTGGCTAGCTCCAACATATAAATGGACCCACTTCTAATAATCTGTGTATGACACATGCCCTGTGTCTTACTGGCTCTGGCATCTTCTTCCTCCCGCAGCTGCTGGCATGTGGTCCTCCCCTCCCATACACACTCCGCCTTGTCTCTCTTCACCCCTCCACCCTGTTTGTATTTCCCGCCTAGCTGTATTCTGCCCTGCCATAGGCCAAAGAAGCTTCTTTATTAACCAGTGGTAATAAAACACACTCGTGGTATACAGAGGGGCTTCCCACATCAGTGTGCACAGTCAGGAAGCAGAGGGAGACAAATGCCAGTGCTCAGCCCATTTTTTTCCTTTTATTCAGGCCTGGACCTGAGCCCATGAGATGGTCCTACCTGCATTTAGGGTGGCTCCCCCACCTCATTAACTCGGTCTAGGAACTCCCTCGCAGACAAGCCCAGAGATTTGTTTCTGTGGTAGTTCTAAACCCTGTCAGGCTGACAGCCACCACTAACCACAATAAGTGCAAAGCCAACCTGGGCAATTTACTCAGACACTGTCTCACATAGCCACCTGTAAATAAATAAAGTGAATCTCCAAAAACATTTTAATGTTAAAAAAAAGGAGGGGAGCGACAATAAGATGGCTAAGAGGGTAAAGGTGCTGACCATGCAAGCCTGGCAACCTCAGTTTGATTCCTGAAACCCATGTAAAGGTGGGAAGAACCATTCCCACAAGGTTGTCCTCCGGCTGCCACACACGCTCCTTGGCATGTGCACTCCCCCTAGCACGTGTGCATGCACACACATCTCTCTCTCACACACACACAATACCAACAATAATAAAGTGAAGAAGCCCTGAAAGTATAGCCCATAGGAAGAACACATAACTAACATGTGTGAGGCTTTGGGTTTGGTCTCCAGCAATAAAATTATAGAAATAAATAAAAATAAAAGAAGCTGCGTCCCTGGAAGACAGATGCCCAAAGAATGTGGCCTGACCATCAGTTCAAGAGAGTTTCTGCGTCACTATGGTTGCTTAAACTGGGTGCTCCTGTACTCTAGCCAGAGCCCTGTGCTCTCCGTCCACTTCTGGGTGCAGGTGACTCCTTTGTGTCCATCTGGTTGGCACACGGTTGCCATTCAGTGCCTCCACTGCTCCAGGCACAGGGACAAACGGCCTCCACACTGAACGGTGCAGATACTGCAC
Organism: Neodon shergylaensis; assembly: GCA_025134845.1. Lineage (NCBI taxonomy): Eukaryota > Metazoa > Chordata > Mammalia > Rodentia > Cricetidae > Neodon > Neodon shergylaensis. The sequence continues at coordinate 2,087,877 of JABTXL010001191.1, forward strand.
CCCTCCATGCATTGCGGGGAAACTCTACTGGATTCCTCCCTGCTGATGCTTGCTGAGTGCAGACATGGAGCAAAGGAGACGATCTTCCAGTCGATAGACTAAAATAATAATTAACAACAACGATAACAGAAGCTACGATTTGCTGAGAGCTTCCTCCAGGGCAGGCCCCGTGCCAAACTCATAATCCTTACCCAATCCCGGGCTCAAGGAGGTTACTCAGGGTCAGTGGAGCTAGAAAGTGACTCAAGGTTTGCGTGACTGAGTCCAGGCCACTTTCCTCTGCTTCAGCCCCACCCCCTGCCGTGCCCCCAGGAATTTAGAAGCCCCGGGGGAAGGGAAGGAAGGCAAGCAGCAACACTCATTTTACAAGACCAGGAATTAAATAAATCAGCACGTAATTAACATCATCACATTTCCCTAAGACCGCTGACTAGAACATTGTGCTAATGAGGTCAAGGTGTCGGCTTCGAGCCCCATGAGCACAGTGTGGCAGCCACTGTAAAAGAAGCAACCCACCACCCTGGAATGAGGCCCGTTAGGACCTTAGGGGTGAATAACTTCAGAGCAGGCAGGGATCTAGACAGTGAGTCTGAGATCTAAACTGGCTGCTACCTTCTGGAAGGTGACAGCCCTGGAGAGATACAGGGCCCTTTTGAGGGTTTGGCTTGGCTCTGAAGATCTATCTATCTATCATCTTGTAAGGACAGCACTATTGTTGGGAAAGTTGTCTGTCACCTCCCCCCCCCTTCCCAGAGTAGTGAGAACATATAGTTCATTGGAGATGAGGACTCCTTGGGGGCAGGAGGGGAGTGAGTGAGACAAACGTCCGCACAGTGACTAAGGCCATGAGAGGACTCATCAGCTGTTAGTTTGTGTAGTCTCCTTCTCTGGGCCTAGGAGATGGCTCAGTGGGTAAAGGCTCCTGATAAGAATAAGACAGCCCCAATTAGGTTGAATCAAACCAAATCAAAATGCCCATCGTTTTATTAAGAATGACACTCTTGGGTGGCCCAGTTCATGGCGGGGAGACAGGACAGCAGGGAGCCCATGCAGACCCGAAAACCACACAGTTTCTCCTTTGAGAGTTCAAATACCCTGTGGGAGTGGTCCTGATCCCCCCCAGGGAGGGGGCAGGACCTGGCATACTGTGATTTGGAGTCCAGAGCAATGCAACTCCAAGGCCAGGGGCTGAGCTCCCAACTTAGCTTCTACCTCAGTTTCTTCCTTTGCATCCCACATGGAGATCTGTCCTGAGGCCTCCTTGGGATGTAGGGCAAATTCCTTGCTTACTTGCAAAGCATCCTCTGCACACTGCTCCAAAAACAAAACAGTGGGGGACTTTGCTGTTCTGTCTACCTTCAGAACTGCTCTCTGGCTTAACCTCTGAACAGACAGTACCAGGGCCTATAAACAGACCAGTGAGGGGGTCCTGGGTGGTGTGGCTGGCTGCCAGAAAAAGCCAAGGAACATCTTCTTCACCCTTGTGGCCAGCAGAGCTTGGAAGAGGGGTGGCTCCCACACCCCCCATAGCCGGGGCTTCCTGGGGCCCCCAGGCCTAGGCCTGTCTTGTAAATAGTTTAACTGTGTTTACATAGCAGTAATATGCGTGCTACCTTTCGCAGCCACTGCATTCCAGAGAGCAATCTTGGGTGATTTACCTTGCCCTGCATGGTTGCCAGTCCCTGCAGTGGGTGGGTGGCCTCTGGGGCCAGCCCCATGGTCCTGGAGAACTGTAGGTGCCCCGCCCACCAGGTCCTACCATGTGTGTGTTCCAAATGGGGATTCCTCATCAGGCTAGGGGGTGCCCTAAGGAGTCTGGGGAGCTGTAGGGGCCATGGTACCTCACCCGAGCTTTGCTCACCTCTGTGCTCCAGGCAGCTAAGTTAGAACCTTGTCCATCACATTTATGGAGACGAATGGCAGTGGCCTTTAGCTCTACTTTCAGGGTTAGCCCTGGTATCTGGTGACGCAGCCACAGAGATAAAAATAACAAAGTGCTTTTGTTAGACTCTTCCCAGGTATTTTGGAAGTGCGGCCGCGAGTCTCTCTTATAGACACAAAGTCTAAGTGAGGCCACTACACAAGCTGAGGACATCGTGACTGAGGAACAGAAGAGTCCAATGCAAACGGGGCCACCAGTCCTGAGGTTTCTCAGCCTTGCAACTTTGACTCCTGGAGTGGGAAGCTTGACCAGTTGGAGATATGGGGACCAAGGATTTGCCAGACACCTATGGCACAGTTCACACACATGAACACTGTGTGTGCAAGGACCTAGGATACACTAGCTGAGAAATGGGTGCCTCCCCACACAAATCTACATGTGTGCATATAGCCTACGAGTGAATCCCTACATCCTATCTACCCATCCCCTTAGGGTACGGCATGCAGTGCACAGGACAATAAGATCCAGCCAACATGGTCCTCCTTGTTGCTAAGAGTCTCCACCTTCTGGGGATGGCAAACCCACCTCTGGAGACCACGCTCCCTGCTCAGTTCTGCACAACCAGGAGGTCTTGGGATCTCTCACAACAACTCAACCAGGGACTCTGGGTGGCCTTGGTGGGCCTTTCTCAACATACAGTGGAATCAGTAGCAATGTCTCAGAGAGGCCAGGTGGGCTCAACCCCCAACGCCTGCCTGACCTTCTAGCAGCTGCTGCCTGCCTCCACAGCTAGCAGAAGGACCACAGCAGGAGACTTCCAGATGCTCAACGCCTGGGCTACCAGGCAACAGGAACCAGATCTTTACATGGTAGCCTCTGCCATGGACTCCCAAGGGAAGAGGAGGGTAAATTACACACTGGCCTGGACTGGCTTCCTAGACCTGAGGCCTGAAAGGCCAACTTTTGGTTTAAGACCCAGCTATTGCCTGCTTAAAATTCTTAATTTTGCTTTTGTTGTCTGTTTTTATTTCCTTTTCTTTCTGAAAACCATGTTGGCAGTTATGCCACTGGCTGAGGCTTTCTGGGGGTAGGGTTGGTACAGACCTCCCCCAGTCTGACTTCCTGCACACTGCTGCATGACCCTCAGCCTCTTGCTCAGGGCTGGGCCAGACCACCCAGATGTGGGTCGCTGTGGTTTCCCTGTGCCCACAGCCCTGCCACAACATTCGAAGATGCCCTTCAGCGGTGAGTTCCAGCGGTACTCTTTCTGTTGCCCAGCCTGCAGCCGCCTGCCGACTGCCACCAGGACACGAGAAGCCTGGACATAGTTTTCAGCCTGCCTCAGCTGTCACTTGCAAGCCCAGGGGTAGACTGGTCCAGCTCCAACACTAATAGGCTTTCGCTTAGAACCCTGGTTGCCTCTGCTTTAAAATGGGGAGTCAAATGTCTCCCCAGCAACGCTGATGGGAAGGTGTCTGGTGCTATTATTTGGATATTGCCACTAGTCCCAGGGATTAATGCTGGCTCAAGGAGCAAGTCGTTCACACCAAGAAGAGACTGTTGGAAAGAGCTTGGCTGCTCCCTGAGTCTCTTCTCCCTGACCTCCTCTATACACATCACTGCCAGCCAATGGGATATCATCTACCATTGAGCCCCTTCCAAAGCCAATCAGGTGTCTCGAGCCTCTAGAACTGCGAGCCTCTATACATCGACTTCTTTTCTGTATAAAGTACCTTTGTACCCAGCCCCGAGTGTTTTGTTATAGCAGCAGAAGATGGATAGATATATCAAGTAGAATATGAAAAGCACCTAGTTGTCATAGTGAGAAGCGGGCAGCTTCCTGCCGCCCAGCTAGCTTAACCCCCGAAATAACCACATGGAAATTGTATTAATTTAAAAACTGCCTGGCCCATTAGTTCTAGCCTCTTATTGGATAGCTCTCACATCTTGATTCAACCCATTTCTATGAAATCTGTGTATCACCGTGAGCTTGTGGCTTATCGGGAAAGACTCAGCATGTCTAATCTGGCAGCTTCATGGCGGGCGGCTCTCTGTCTCTGCCTTCTTTCTTCCAGCATTCTGTTCTGTCTACTCCGCCTATCTAAGCTGCTGTCCTATCAAAAGGCCAAGGCAGTTTTCCTTATTCAACCAATGAAAGCAACACACAGAAAGAAGACCCTCCTACACCACTTAGTAATAAGCCTGATGCCGTATGGTACTTGGAGAATATTTAATTTGGTGTCTCGTGTGACTCAGACTTAAAGTCATTGTGTGGCTGAGGGTGGCTTTGAACCTATGGTTCTCCTGCTTCCAGCTTTCTAGTGCTGGGATTGACAGAAGTGTAGCTGATGACTGAACCTGGTCCTCAACATGCTAAGGAGCTACACCTCCAGCCTAGTTTCAGTATCTTACTGATGGAGCAATTACTGAGAGGCCAGGCCAGCGCCAAGCAGCTGCTCCTGCAGGAGTGCACAGCCTTAGTGCCGTGGAGTGGCTGCCTGTGGAAGGGTAGGGCACTGAATCACAGAGCACGTGGAATGAGCATATGCACATGGGAAAGGGGAACCTGGGCTCGAGGAGAGTCTAACAGCCTACTCTGGGACCTTCGTTTTTAAATGGTGACAGTCAGGGGACAACTTTCTCTCCTTTCTCCTTGGGAGTTGGGGCTCAAACTCAAGTCCCAAGGGCTTCGGGGGAAGCCATGCTGGCCCATGAAGCTTCATTCTCGCTGTACTCACTGCACTCACGTTCTGCTGGGTCACCAGGCTGTTCCCAGTCCCGTCTGAGTGAGGTTTGGTGAGGGCAGATGTGACAGGAAAGAGCTCATTGAAAGCACAACGCTGCACATGGGGCTCGGGTAAAGAGAGGTCCCAGGCTCCACCAAGAGCAGCCATTGAATGATGCCCCCTTCCGCCATCTCTCACTGTGGAGAAGGGATGTAGGGCAGCGATGGACACGGAAGGGCTGCTGGGAAGCCATTAAGGTGGACCAGACACCTGTCTGTTGGGGCCTGGTTGCTTCTGTGGGGTTTGCCTCAGAGGTTTGGAGGTAACATTGCTGCTCTCCTGCCTGCCATACCCCTTACAGACCTGGAATGGCCATCCTTCCCTCCTTCCCTGGCTTTGATGGCCTGTCCAGTCTGTGGTCCCCAAGGCTCTGAATTATTCAGGCAGTGAGTCTCATGTCTGCCCCAGGCCGCAAAATAGATTATCTTTTTTTTATTAGCTGTCCCTTGTTAACTTATAATTGCGATCATGTAACGTTTAATAGCGGCACAAAGAAATCTCCATCGCTGGCCCACAGTCATTCATTAGCTAACAAGATGGGGCGGCTCATAAAAAAAGAGCCGTTCAAAAAAATTCCAGAGAAATGGAAAGCGGGTGGTGATGCAAGCTCCAGGCTAACAAAGACCGGAGGCCCGGGAGGCGGGTCGGGTGGGAGCTGAATAACCCGGTCCTGATAAGCCACAAAGCAGAGCCGGCTGCTCCTCCTGCCGCTGCCTGAGTCAGAGGCGCAGGGATGTGTTGGAAATCCGGCAATGTAATTAGCAGGTTGCATCATGCCTCCATTATAAATTACAATGCGCACAAAGAAGGTGGATGGAGGGGCAGGGATTAGATGGGGTAACCTGATCCCCATGCCAGAGGGGCGGGCAGGGAACTTAGGACCTGCCACCCAGACACTGGGCGACCTGAGTAGCCTCTACCTACTGGTGGCACAAGGTGTGTGTGGGGGGGCGGGTGAGCTAGACCCGCTCAATGGCTGCTTTGTGCAGCCTCGGAGAATGATTTACTAACTGGAGGAATCAGGAGGTGTGAAAGAGGATGGCCCTCTTAACCCTGCCATTGTCTCTGGGCTCCTGGAATGTCCTCTGGCTCCACCCACACATGCACCTGTGCACACGGTGGGTCTTGGGGATGGACCAGGTGAGGAGCTGGACTGATAAGATCTAAGGTAGGAGGGCAGGAACCACCAGTTGGGGGTTATTGAGACTCGGCAAACAAGGGATGACCCATGGTAGCTTCTTTCTAAGAGGTGAGGGGGGTGGGTTGGCGGTGGGAACTCAGGCCCAGTGACAAGCGAGCCCTCTCCTGGGACCCATCCTGAGTTTTACCACCTCTGGGCTGTTGGTGCATTTTACTTCTTCAAACCTCAGTTTCCCCCACTTCGGTCTACTAGCTGCTAAATGGCCACGGTCAGCAGCTTCCCAGTCCTAGGCCTCAGTTTCACCACCAGGCCTTATCACAGCTGTCTGTGTGACCTTAGACAAGCTACCCGCTCACCCATCCCCTTTTTTAGATCTCTGTCCCCCCCACCCCCATGCAATCTTTGACCTCCTCGCGGGGCCTAGGCAGTCAGCTCACCTGGCACCTGGGCGGCCAGGGAACTGGGCTGGTAGCCCTGCAAATTCTGTGAATCAGAGCCTAGTGAGGCGGAGGTGAAGGCAGACGAAAGGCAAACTGAGGTGTGGATGGCATCACTCCACCTTCGCCCATGTGGAGACACACCCTCTTCTTCCTCCTGGTGTGAGCTTGCCTTTACTCCGCCGTGTTTTCTTAGCAGCCCGGGCCCTGTGTGCAGGAAATAATCCCATTAACTGTATTATTGCTACAGAGGAAGGACAAGGAAACAGCTGCCCTAAAGTTCAATGAACTCGGCTCCCTCTTGAACGGAAAACCGCAGAGCTGAGGCAATTGCCTAGTAGCAAACTTTCTTTGAACACAGCTTGGCGGTGCAAGTGTTCTGCATACAGGAGAGTGCACGCAGCTGTCCGTGAGCCACCAACCACCCTGTCACTCCCAGGTCTCTAATCCCTATGGGTCCCAGTCTCCTCAGCAAACTAAGAAAATGGGACACTGGTAAGGGTCACTGTCTCTGCTGGCACTGCCCTCTCTTGGACCTTAGCCCTGTCTGTCTCCTCCATTACTGCAGAGGCCTCGTATCTCTCTCTTTCTCCCTTCCTTCCTTCCTGCCTTCCTGCCTTCCTCCCTTCCTTTATTTATTTGTTTTTTTTTTTTTTTTTCCAAGACAGGGTTTTTCTGTGTAACAGCCCTCGCCGTCCTGGAACTAGCTCTTGTAGAGCAGACTGACCTTGAACTCACAGAGATTCACCTGCCTCTGCCTCCCGAGTGCTGGGGTTAAAGGCATGCGCACCACCGCCCTGCTCCTGTCTCTTTATTGGACACCCTGCTAAATATTGAGTCTGCTCACACTATGTCCCTGCTTAAAGGCAGTAGGAACACCAGCTCCGAAGTGCCTCCGATTAGCAGGTTTTCCAAGCTGTCTGAGCCTTTGACGGCCTTCCTTTCCAACCACTTCCCTTTTGTGTCACTCCAGGTCCCCTGAAGCAGTCGGTCCAGTCCCAGAACACCCCAGGTAACGTTGCACTTCCGTGCCTATGAGCAAGCTGTTCCAACTGTCCATCACCTCCTCTGGTCGATGCCCTACTCCACCACAAACATGAAGACAGTTCTGTCTTCCCATTCTGCCAGAATGACTCTGAGAGCCCCCGCTGAACTCCCTGAGGGAGGAGCCAGTTGTTGACGGGCAGCCAGTGCCCACAAGAATCTTCCTTGGTGCTTCCCTGCCTTTTCTCACATGCCTGAGGCCAGAGGTTGGGGGGGGGGGATAAAATGCAGACAGCATATTCATTGACCTATTCATGTATTTGTGTAATCTGAACCGTTGAGGGAAGGGGTGGGGCTGGGACACAGGTATCAGTCTCCTCCACGCTGGACACTTACAAGCTGCTCCAGAATCCTCTGAGGCCTTTGCCTGGGACGAGGTAGGGATGTTGTCAAAGCGGACTTCTAGTGTGGGTTGACCTCCGAGTGGGCAGAACCCTAGGATCCAGTGAGGCAGAGGACTGCCCACGTTGCTGGACCAGGGCAACCAGCAAGCTCTGTGTGGGCAGCAAGCTCCATCAACCTTGGTCGGCAAAAGTGGGGTGAGGAAGCAGAGACAGTGAGGGGCACATCTGGAGGTGTCACCGTACCTGCGGGAGTTCTGCCTTCGTTAATGAGATGGCTGTCCTTGGGCCCACATCATGGAGCAGGTGACCACTCTCCTGCTGGGTCAGGATGACATGAGATCCCCAAGTTGTGACGCTGCTCGGGCATCTGGCCTTGGGTCGGCCTGCTTGCCAGTGGAGAGCCACAGTAACAGCCTGGCACCTGGGTTCCCTTCTCAGCAAGCAGAGTGCACACCAGCTGTGGGCACTTCTGTTGGGCAGGGCTGGAAACCAGGTTCAGAGACAGGTGGGCCCACAGGCTGTAAGATGTGCCCTCGGCCCGGAGAGCAAGGAGCTTGGCTGCAAGCGCCTTTACCTGCTCACCCAGCTCAGCCGCCTCTCATGTTTGGTCCAGACATGTATCCATGGGAATAGGAGTAACAACAGCAAATACATGGATTGGGTGGCTGCTGTGTATTTGGCATACCTTTTAAGGCCTTATTTGCATCCAACCAATATTATAGATTGAGGGCCTGGCACTGCCTTAGGAGTCGAGGCCGCGACAGTCTCTTCCTCAGGGAGGATGGTACAAGCTAGCAGGCTGGGAGTGATGGTAAAGCCTTTGACCAAACAGAGCCGGGTGAGTGAACCAAGCAACTGCTGGCAGGAGAGAAACGACCCTCTCTACCTAACAGATAAAAACTGGAGGAAAGAGTCCAGGTCTGTCACCCACATGCAAGCCACCTCCAATACATTTTGCTGTCACTCAGGGGTTTGTCCTTTGTTAATTCTAAACCCTGTTGTGTCACAGGCAACACTGAAGAAAAGCCCATGGGATTCTCAGGACAAAGATCCAGGTTTGAATTCTGGGCACAAGGATTCTACTCTGGGAGTGGATGTGAGATTCATGGAGGACAGAATGCGATTGTCGAGTGTATGTGCATGCATGTGTGTGTGGCGGGGTGCACTGTGCTCTCCTTGGGTGTCATTCCATCCACCTTGTGTTTCAAGAAGTGGTCTGTCACTTTCTGCCTAGAGCACACAAATTGAGCCAGGCTAGCCGGCTAGAGACTCCAGCCGTCTGTCTGTCCCTCCCACTTCACTTCAGTGCTCAGACTACAAGCACACGCCACCATGACTGCCTCTCTCAGGTGGGTTCTGGAGTTCAAACTCAGGTCTTTGCACTTGCTCAGCCGGCACTACACCGACTAAGCCATCTCTTCAGCCTGCTTTTGAAGGCTCTGTGGGGTCAGATTCCCTGAGGACTGGCTATCCACACTTGAGTCTGAAAGCTGGCCTTGTCCCCACAAGCCTGGCGTGACCTGTGGTTGTTCTGGCCACCCACGAGGGTTGCAGCCTGAGCAGACAGAAGTCCAAAAGTCAAGAGGCCAGGCTTGACCCTGGGGAAGACAGCTGGCTCCTGTGGAGAGAACTTCCCTGGACCCAGAGGAAGACAGCTCAGGCCTGGCCAGGAAAGCAAGCTGCTCAAAGGCTAGGCCCAAGCCCTGGGTTCTGTGGTGTCTGCAGCTGCTCCTGGGACCACCCCATGAGATAGAGCTACTGAGCCCCCCAGAGACACACAAGGAGGCTTTTCTCAGTGGGATTTTTGGGTGTGTGTGTGTGTGTGAGTGTTCAGCAGGGAGGGGGCCCGCTCCACTTCTAAGCCTGGAATTTATACGGCCCCTTGTTGGCAGCTGTAGTTTATCTTGAGTGAAAGAATAATAAACGTGTTTGACAGGATGATGTATCCGAAGCATCCGCCATCACAGGGCAGAGCACTGCCTGCTGTCGGGCTGTCTGCTGCGGTGGGGACCAGCTTATCAAGTGTTTGGCCCCCGAGGATTGTCAACAACATGTTGTTTGCGGGCTCGGAGTAAAGCGGAGATAGGCCTGGTCTGGGGAGACTGAGGGGGAATCTGGCCATATCGAGAAAGAGTGGCCATCCAGATGGAGTTAGAGAGAACTCTGCCTCTGATGGAAGCAAGCCCAGGAGCAATCCGGGCCCAGCCCCCTTCTGCCTGTCCATAGCCCACTTCTGTAGGGACAGATGTGGGCCACACAGAGTTCCACAGCATCCTCCATTCTTCACCTCCCGTATCTTCCTTAACAGAGTAAAGAAATTAGCACGTGTCTGTAAGACTCTGCAGGCACTGTGTGGGGAGGTATGGGTTGTTTGCCCAGCGTGCACGAGGCTTGGGCTCCATCTCCAGTAACACCAGAGAAATAAATGAACACATAAATAAATAAAATATGCCAACTAGCCTAACCTCAGCAGAGTGAGGGCAAATCCTTCAAGGCTGGCTCCAGGCCCTCCCCACCCCCAACTCCTCTGCTGGGCAAACTTTGGCCATTCCCATGATCACTTAGAGCTTTGTTTCCTCTCTACAGAGAGGGACTTGACATGGCTTATCGTCTAGCTTATGAACTAAATGCTGTGGCCACACAGCCAGGTGAACACTTTGGAACCCTACAAGCAGAAGATGAGCCCAAATGACCTCCTATAGTGGCATGTCATTTGTATTTTAATAAATGAAGCTTGCCTGAGGATCAGAGAGTAAAACAGCCCCACTGGCCAGCCTTACAAACCAGGCAGCAATGACACACACCTTTAATCCCAGTAGCCACGGTAGCTTGCCATAGAAACCAGGCGGTAGTGGTGCACGCATTTAATTTCAGAACTAGAGAGGATTATAAAACGGGAGGAGACATCTCTCAGGCACAGTCTCATTCTGAGATTCCTGGAGGCAGGATCGCCATTTTCAGACTGAGGTAGAGGTAAGAGCCAGTGGCTGGCTACTTTGTTTTTCTGAACTTCAAGTTGAACCTCAGTTTCTCTGTCTGAGTTTTATTAATTGTGCTTCAACCCCGCCCCCCAACCAAAGTCTCCTGGGCTTCAATCACCAGAGCGTTGGTTTCCTCTTAGTCTATCTGGTACTGGGAAGTCCTTTCTCTTGCCTAGCTTTGAGCCCTCTTGTTTCATCCTGAATTATGTTCCATTGCATATCTTCCCTTTCAGTTCTCTCCCAAGCCACCTCTTTTTCTGGCTCCATGGTCCTGATTTTTTTTCCCCTCTTAAGCTAAGGCCTCCTGCAAAACCACCTCTTGGACTCCTCCTGTGTGGTGAATGAGATCTCTGTTCCTTCTGCTAAAAAACCAGGCAATGCTCCTAAAAACTGCTGGTGACAGCCTGTAGGACCATAGGGACGGTAGCAAGAAAAGAGGGACTGACCAGGCTGCTGGCTCCTATTCAGGACTCAATAGAGAACCTCACAGAGTCTCATTTTGTCTCCCATTTTACAGATTCAGACACTGAGCCTGTAGGTGGCTCAGGATCAAGTGGCTGCCCAACTTGTTCTCGACCGTCCATCTTCAAAGAAATGCAAGGAGAACCCCACCCAGAATTCACGGGACCGAGGCCTTCTGGAAGAAGCAAGGGAGCCTGGGAAGGGGCTGAGGCCAGGCATCTGGCAAGGAACTCAGATCTGAACAAAGATGTGAGCAAGCTGGGGTACCTGGGCTGGGGACGGGAGTACCCCATGGCAGACAATGGGCTCCCACAGGCTCTGCCCCTCACTCAGCTACTCATCTGTTCCCCCCCTCCCCCGCTCATTCCTTCCACTGTTTGTCCAGCAGCCAAGCCCTCTGCAGTCCAATCAGCACCCCTACTCTCCCTGAAGGGCCTGCTGTGTGCCAGGCCCTGGGCCCACTGTTGTCCAGGTCCCCGTGGTCCCTGGAAGGGGCGGAAGAGGGTAGACACCTGGCTGTGTGTTTTCACCCAATCAGTCTACACGCCAGGAGTTTTCCACTGTAGGCCAGGACCACAGGGATGACCAAGCCACACTCTGCCTGTAGCCGGCTCAGGCTAGCTGAGGACAGGAGTGGGAACTCTTGCTTCCAGCCCCAGACAGCTGTGAGAATGGTGAACAGGAAGAGGAGGGAGAGTACGCTCGGTCCCCAGAGGGACACAGCTGCGCCTTTGAGTGTGTGCTTAGTCATGCATTTATGTCATCAGCCTCCTGTTAATGAACATGTGCGGCCTGGGCGGTGCTGGGAACAGCCAGGGGACTGTGGGGAAGGCCGGCTTTGCGATGGGCAGACCGCTCTTGAGCCCTTTCCGGGGACAGGGTAGAGACAGCAGCAGGTGTGTGAGGCTCAGCAGTGGCTAGCAGGTAGGGGGCGGTTAAGACTGCAGCCTGGAGCAGGTAGATGGGACCTGTGGTGAGAGGCTGGCATCTGGGTTATTCTGTGTTCCGGTTCTCCCCAGGGTCAGAGCACAGAAGGCCAAGAGCGGAGAGAGACGGAGTAGGAGGGCTGAGTCTGTGAAACTGCAGGAAGATCTATACTCTCTCCGAGGACATATGTGGGGACCTTTGGAAATGACTCATTAGAGCAGAGGCTTCCCTGTGAAGACTTTCTGGAACCATCCGCCCCACCCTGGGGTAGATTTACATGTCTAATTACATACATTTGCATAAAGTATGTTCTGATCCATATTCATTTCAGGCATCTTGATTTGTGTCATTTCCCTTCTTCCCCATGGATTTTGCTGCTTCTTCTGGAAGGGCAGTCCCCACGGGACCACATCCAACCGTAGAACCTCCCATGGTGCCTCTGTGGCATTGCCTGGTGATGGCTGACCATTGTTTCCCTGAGAGTTCATCTGTGCACCTCTCTGGGCTCTGGTTAAATAGGCGTGTGGGAGCTCAGCGTCCCTGAAGACTCATCCTTCTGGACGCTTTCACTCGCCAGGATGAGAGCCGCCTGAGGACTGTCAGCGGGAGAGCACTGAGCAAGCGATGAGGGAACGTCGCCTGCAAGTCTGGGGGCCATCCCATGTGGGTTGCTTTTGCTGACCAGAGAGTTGGGGGCCTGGACAAGGCTGGGTTTGGGACTCCTTCCAGGGCCTGACTCCAGCCACTGGGCCTGCAGAGCGCATGTCATAGGCGCCCTCTCTCATGCTTACAAATACAAGCTGGAACAGACGCTGGCCCTGTACAGTCCTTTGGCGGGGGGGGGGGGGGAAGGGGGGGGGCTAGGCATGCTCTATGCTGTGTGGCCTTAGGCAAATTCTCCCTCCTCCATTGGCTCTCAGTACCTCAATTTCTCCTTCTCTGCCACCAAGGTCTTCTCAGAGGCAATGTTTGCAAACGCCTATTGACAGCCTAAGCTCACCATCTGGTTCCCAGAGATGATCTTTTAGTCACAGAAACACAAGAACCAGTCCTGCCATGGCGTGCTCGTGTCCTCCTCCCTGGGGAACCTTCCTCTCCCGTAGGTTACGGCAGCTTCCTCAAGCGATTTATGGTTATTTGCTGCTGGTCAGTTCTGTGAGCACGTGCTGGGGTTGGGGGAGCAGCCAAGAAGCTGCTGCAAGCACCCTGCTCAGCCCATGGCTACCATCTTCCTCTTAACAGGGCCTGAGAGGTAGTTTCCATCTCAGCAAACAGCAATTGTCACCAGGATGGGGATGAGGGCGCTGGGGGTGTCTCCAAGCCGCTCACCTGGCCAGCCTGATTCCTGGCTGAAAAGTCTTGCATCCCGATCATTTCCCATTTGCCTTCCACACACAGGCCCTGGCTGTGGGAGACATCTCAGTTTATCATCCACAGGTCTTTGCTAAATGAGGTGGGTTGAGTGTCCCTCCTGCAAGGAAAATGGCTTATCTCCCATGGTCACTCACTCGCCAGATTCCAGAGAGCCGTTCGAACAGGCCTCTCCCAAATTCCTGCTTCTCCTGCTCAGACTCACTTATACTTCATGGGAAAAGCGGACCCCAGTGGTCATCCCTGTTAGTCAGAGAGCCTGGGGATGGAGGAGGATGAGCATCTGGAAACTGTGAGGGCTCTGGGATGCCAGTTTTTCCCTCTGTCTGTTACAGCTTCCCACATACCCTCATTCCTGGGGATACGGATTCCAGGGGCCACACTCTCCACACCTCTGCACAAGCTCCAAGAGCAAAACGATGTTACCATCTGTGCAGACTGGGACTCCCTGAAGAAGTGCTGTGTCTCCTGAAGCCTGGGGCTCCTGCAGACAGGTCATATTGTCCTGATCCTTGGGTTCCCTGAGGACCTGCCAGGTCCCACTTAGACTGGGTCTCCTGAGGATGTGTCTTTTGGGCTCTGAGGGGGAGCAGGCAGGATGACCTTGGGGATCTTAAGTCACTAAAACCTTCCATAGAGTCTCAGTTACCAGCCCAGAACAGCTCCTCGATGGAGGGGGGACTTTCCTGTCTTTGTGTGGGCGCATGTGCACATTTAATCTGAAGGACAGGTTGTTCAGAATGGTAGAAATTTTAAAGGAAGGAAAGGGGAGGAGGAACAGAAGGGAAGGAGGGAATGAGGGCTACATGAAAAGGAAAAGGTAGTGGCGGAGGGAGCTGGGAAGAAGAGAAGGAGAAAAGGGAGGGAAAGAAAGCTCGCAATCTTTTCTCTTTTAAGCTCCTGGAGGACAGTTTATTTGTTTAAAACCCTCTTATCTCCAGTACTTGTCTCCCGGGTGGCTGAGGGGCCTGGATGCAGAGGCTGGCTTTCCTCCCAGTAACGATTTAACAGGGCTCCATAAACGGCCCACAAGCCACAGGGCCTTGTCCCCGGTCCCCGCCTCTCCTATAAGTCTGCACCCCACTGGATAGCCCTCCTGGGATGTGACTCTCATGATAGACAGTGGACTTGGCCATCCAGGTTCTGTTGAGGGTCCACCAACTCGGTCTCCCTCCTTCCATCTTCTCCCACCCTAAGCCCACCTCAGACCTGGCACAGCTTCCTCCTCAGGGGTCTCTCGCCTGGGAGGGGCCTCCCAGCCTTCACTTCAGCCATTCTCCCCTCCTCTGTGGGGCTCTTCCCTAAGTGCTGCTTCCTTCTAGAAGCTTCTCCCAATGCACTCTCTCCTTCTACCTCACTCATTCATTTGTTCATCCTTTCAACACAGGCATCGAGTCCCTGAGACGTGCCAGGCGTGAGAGATAAAGGGCCTGGAGTCTCAGAGACCAGTGTAGGAAACAAAATGTCAACAGTCAATTAAAGCCTTTTAGGGCAAGCTTCAGCTTTCCATCTGCTAGTCAGCCCGCAGCAATAACGCCTGCCGACTTCTGAGGGTTTACTGTGTGCCAGGCACTATTCTGACTGTTTTACGTAGCACGGCTCATCTAATTCTAGAAACAGCTCTCCTGGGTAGGGCTATTATCCTACTTCACAGAGGGCAGAGCCAGGCACAGAGGCCTGAAGTAATGCACCAGGCTCAGCAGATGAAAGTCAGGCCGAGTAGAAGGCCTGAGAGTGTGGGCCAGAGGCTGAACTCTTAAACCCAGGGACTCTGCCTCCCTCTCAGCCTAGAGTCTGGGATATTTCTCTGCACACTCTCTGCTCCTCACGCGGCAGTGACCCTTGGCCAGTCCCGATGTCAACCCAGAGCTGAGTCAGCCATTTTTGAGGGAGGTGGTGTGGATTCTGGCCCAGCATGCCCCGTTCACCTAAATAGTAGATGACCACCCAGGGTCCATCTCTGTGGCAATCAGGGGTCCCCAGACCCCAGCAGGTGACTGAAGTCTTCAGCAGCAGCCTGGAATGGCCCAGAGTAGGATTCTGAGCTCTCAGTTCTCCAACCAGGAGGAGGGCAAGGTGTCAGAACTGACTGAGTAACAGTGGCAGAGGGCCCGGGGCAGAGGTCATCTGTAATGACCACACACCAGGGAGAGTCACTGATCCCTGTGGCCTTTCTGGACCCCTCGGAGGAAGTCTGTCTCCAGTTAGGCAAGCTCCCTGCTGGGTGGCCTCAGGTCTCATTTTCCTTGAGGTCCAGCGAGGATGGTGAGATTCTGACCTCATTTCAGTCCTTATTTGGTGGTTTGCATCCTGGAAGGCCATGGTGCTCGCCCCTGGCTGCATGTACCCTAGATCTAAGACCTAAGGAAAGAGGAGTCCACTGGATACATAGCAAGAGAAGATCTCAAGATAAAAACGATTCATTTGCACACTCAGTGTGTGCACTTATTTGTACCTGGCCGTGTACCTGAGCTGACCTGGGTATACAGTGTTATGGCATAAGCCTCAACCTTCCAGGCGATTACAAAGCAGGTTGTAGCTACTAGTGATCTATGTTTCAAAGTACAAGAGAGGAAAGACAAGCTAGGATGGGATGGACTGTCCCTAGACCAATCCAGCTCACCTCCTCCAAAGGCAGGTGACCAAGGCTGTATCCAAGATCTGTAGCCCCTGCTCTTCCTTCTTGGTTGGGGGCATGAGGACTCCAGCCCTAGCATGTACCAAGCCTGCGTTACAGCCACTGCTATGGGGCCAGCCCCAGATTAGTCACAGAGAGAGGCGCCTTCAGTTCTGAAGAGACCAGACCTGACTTGTGCCTGACTGGTCACCCAGCAAGAACCTTAGCTTTAGCAAGATATGCCCCTTGGTCATGCATCCAGGTATTCATTGGGTGTATGGGGACTGTGACAGGGCAGAGGGTGCTTTACCTCCTCAGGGCTCAGGAACTTTCCACGCCAAGAATCTCCTCTGTGGCAGGCGGGAAAAGAGGACCCTTCAGGGCCATGTTATAGCCAGTCGCCTCCTTTGTCCCCTGTGTCAAACAGTCTATGGGAAAGGGTCACAAAAGGGAGGAGCTGCCACTATCCAGGGGGAGGCCACTTGAGACTGGAACTTTCCTACTTCCCTAGCTCTGATGCTCTGAGAAGCCCCTGAGCTTAGAACCCTGTTGTCATAGGCCTGAAATCCTGAGCACAGGGTGTGTGTGTGTGTGTGTGTGTACCCCTACAGGCTGAACGCTGAAATCCTTGGAACTGGGGAGTTGGGCCTCTTCTTTCCAAAACCACAAGGCCGCTGGCTAGCCTCAAGCCTTGGTTTCTTCAAGGCTCAGAAGCTAATGAGAGCCAGTCCCACCCTGTGGGCTTGGGTGGCCTCAGTGCAGGAACCAGCTGTCCTGAGAGCTGCCCTTTTCCTGTGCCCAGGTGACTTAGCTTCCCTCTACCCACCCATCATGCGTGTGTGTGTGGGACTGCACATGTGTGGACATCCAAGGGTGTCTTTCTTCAGTAGCTGTCCACATTTATTTTTGAGACAGGATCTCTCCCTTAATAGGAAGATCATCAGCTCAGCTAGACTGGCTGTTCAATGAGCCTCAAGAACTCACTTGTTTCTGCTCACCCCCGCCAAGCGTGCATGTGCAGGTGCACACGCACACACTTGCCTGTCTTTTTTACACGAGTCTGGGGCATCTGAACTCAGGTCAGAGAGCTCACTGTAAATTTTCTGCATCAAGGAAGGCACTTGGGAATTCCCAAGGCTGAGGCTGACAGGCTACCTGCCTCCGTGGGGAACTCTGCCTGCCAACCAAGCCATCGCTGTAATGCTAGAGAGAGGCTGTAGCCACCGTATTCCTTGTGAATAGATAGGGCTAGGAGGATCTGTCCGCGCCTGCGGCTGCTCCACTCTTGGGGCTCAGGGAAGGTATGAGAGGATCTGTCCTTGCCTGTGGCCACTCCACCCTAGGGGCTCAGGGAGGGCACGAGAGGATATGTCCCTGCCTGTGGCTGCTCCACTCTAGGGGCTCGGGGGGGGGCACTGGAGCAGTAAATTCACGAGGGGACACCAAGAGCTCTCTCCATGGCCTCCACTCACGTGGAGTTAGCCCTGGGGACTTCCTGCACCTCTGCTGAGATAGTGGCATGGGTCACAGAGAACACCGATTTCTTGGGTTGACCGTTACCAGCTCCTCAGGAGTCCTGGTGGAGCAGATCTCGGTGAGTTAGAATTGTCTGCCTGAGAAACCCCAATATACACAATAGAGTATTTGAAGAGATGGGGCTTCAGGGCCTGGATTTGAGTCTCCACTCAATTTCATGTTTCCCATCGTGAAGCTAGGACAGCAGTATGAGTTCACCGAGAGAATGTCCTCACACAGGGGTTCAGGGGATGGGAGAAGCAGTAGAAGGGATGACAATGGTAACCACCGCTATCATCCTGAGCAGCAGCTCTGGGCTGGGGCAGGGCCCTGTGGCCCTGTGGCCCTGTGGCCTCCTCCCTTGACATGGCAGGCATGAAGATCCCTTCTGCAGGGCATCCTGTAGCTCTGGCTTTGTGACTGTCCTGCTTACCTGAAACCCATGTTGCCAGGGCTCCTGGCTCTTGGAAGAGACAGCCCAGAAAGTCCTGGGAGCTGCTTGCCTCACAGATGATGGGTTCATCAGCTGCTGCCTCGATAGCTGAAGGTCTGGAAAGGACTGGTCCCCACTGGGCCCTCAGCAGGTTAGCCTCTGGGCACTCTCGATGGTTAGCATGCTAGTGACATAGGCTCTTCTGAGGCCTTATTGAGATTTCAACATATAAACCATTGCAGGTCAAGAATCCCAGGAGGCACTGAACTGGAAGAGGGGGGCACGGGTCATGGAATGGGGGGCGTGTATCTCCGCTGCCTAGGCCTAGCCACTTCCTTCCCTACAAGTGCAGGCGCAGGCTGTAACTTTCTGGGCTCCAGACGTAGAGAAAAGGTCAGTGGGGGTTGGATGCTGAGTCAGCTAGAGCAGGGCCTTGAACTCAGGTCTCAGATGCTAAATTCTGGGTCACTTGAGGCCGAAAGAGATCGTGGTGGGAGCCTGGGTTGGGTCTACTTGGCAGAGCCGTTAGGGGATACAGGGTGTGTTGTTGGGCCCTCAGAGTGGGAAGTCGGAGCAGGACGGACATCAGAGACCCCAGCACCTCAGGAGGCCCCTGAGAGAGACAAGAAGCGCTCTGGTTGGGTGAGGGTGGGGGCCAAGTAGTCGGTGCAACCACTTCACAAATGACATATTAGCAAGGGACAACTCACCCACAGCCTGGTGCTTTCATTCCCATCTTATAGACGTAAAACCGAGTTCTTAAGAACATCTATGAAATCTGCCTACAGTCCAGCAACCAGCAACGGGCAGAGCCATGCCTAGACAGCCTGGCACCCAGCCATTCCACCGCCACCTCAGTTCACTGGAGAAGTCTCATCCTTCAGCCCCGCTCACCTCCCTTCCTGCCCATCCCTCCCCAACCAAGATGTCTGTGGACCATCCCACACCTGCCCGTGTGAAAGCCCCAGAAAGCAAGCAGTATGAGTGTTGCCCTGCCAGGCACTGGGATCCGTTTGAATGGTTTTGTGAAGCAGGGATTGGCTTTGAAGCCTGAGCTTTGGCTGTAGTCGTTGGATCCGCTGTCTCAACCTGCAGGACGGAAGTGATGATGATGTCTATCAAAGGCTGGCGGAGATTATTAATGAGAGTGTGCAGGGGAAGCATTCACGAGAGAGGGGTCAAGCGAAGCTCAGAAAGACGTGGCCTGCCCCTGTGACACAGCAGGCTGACAGCAGTAACCACTGAGACGATGAAGAACGAGGACCACATTAGAGGTGCCCGAATCTCTGGTTCCATGTGTCTGTCTCCCCAGCCATGAAATCACGTGGTTGTAGTGTGCCCTGGGCCAAGTCCAGCAAAGGCAAAAGGATGACAGCTTCCAGCCCAAGCCCTCTCCTTCCACCTCCCCAATCCCCACGCTCCCTGGGGGATCAGTCTCTGCCTGAATCCAGTGGTCAGTCTGGGGTGTGGGGCCGTTTGCAACAGGCGCCTATTGTCTGCCAGCCGGAGTGCACCTGTAGTGCCCTGTCCCATGCCGGTGAGTCAGCTCCTGGCAGGCTGCTGGCCTGCTACTCCACAGCGTCTTGAGCCTGAAAGGACCTTTCTTTTTGCTCTCCTCCGCCTTCCTCTCTCCAGTCTCCATGAAGTGGTCATCTCCGCTGGGCAGCAGGGAGCATCCTTCTGTGCCAAGAGTTCTTGAGTCTCCTTGGCCAGGAGACAGGGTGGGGTCTCATAAACAAAGAGGCTGCAGCCTAGAGCTGGCCAAGCTGCTGGGCTACTGTAGGGCAACTCTCTGAGGGTACCCAGGCACAGCTAGCTGCTCTGGGGCTGGGGCTTAGCTTCTCCTCCTGTTCCTGTGGTAATCCATCCTGAATAATGCAGACTAAGGAGGGAAGGGTTTGCTTTAGTTCACAGTCAAGGCCTAGATTGTCACGGCAAGGAAGTCAAGGCAGCAAGGAGCTTGAGCAGGTGACCATCTTACAAGTGCATGCATGTGACCGCTCAGTGCCCTTTTCCGTTCATACAGTCCAGGACGGCAACCAGGGACCGAAGCCACTCACAGTGGGCAGGTCTTCCCGTCTCAGCCAACAGAATCAAGCTACTCCTCCACAGACTCACCCAGAGGCCCGTCACCCAGGTGATTCTAGATTCTGACAACTTGCTAAGTAACACAACGATCACAGACCATCAACCCTGGTTCAGTTCCAAGCACCCACAGGGTGGCTCACATTCCCACCCATAAGCCATCTATAACTCCAGTTCCAGGGACTATGACTTCCACAGGCACCAAACTTGCACATACTACACATACATGCCGGCAAAACATTCGTCTGCATCAGTGGTTTTCACCCTTCCCAGTGCTGCAACCCTTTAGTACAGTTTCTCATGCTCTGGTGACCCCCCCAACCAGAAAAGTATTTTTGTTGCTACTTCATAACTGCAATTTCGCTACTGTTATGAATTGTAATGCAAATATTTTTGGAAATATAGGTCTTCCAAAGGGGTTGCGACCCACAAATTGAGAACTGCTGATCTACATTTAAAACACAGTTTTTTAAAATTTAGATGTGGCAATTTATGCCTGTAATCCCAGCACTGGGGAACCAAAGACAGGTGGATTCCTAGGGCTCACCAGCCAACCAATTTAGTTAATAAGTGAGCTCCAGGCCAGTGAGAGAGTCTCACAAATAAGGTGGCAACTGGAAAGATGGCCCTGTGGGTCAAGCACTTACAGCATAGGAGTAAGGGCCAGAACCTATATAAAAGTCAGGCAGAGGGGCTGGTCCTCTCTAACTCCAGAATGCAGGAAGTAGAGACAGAGGATCCCTGGGGCGAGCTGGCTAGACTAGCAGAAATTGTGAGCTCCAAGTTAAGCAAGAGACCTCATCTCAATAAACAAAGAGGAGAGGAAGCAAGGAAGACAATCACGCTAACTCTAAGCACCTATATATATGTACACATACCTGCATGCACACATGCACCCCACACACACATCATACATGTGTAAAAAAGAAAGGCCAAGGTGGCTGAGGCCTGAGAAATAACACCCCAGGTTGTCTTTAATGTCTCCATACACAAGCACACATACATATACATATGCACCTGTACCCACATGCACTCACACACACACATGCACCTGTGTGCACATGCACATCTGTACACACACATGCATATGTGCACACACTCTTGTACACAATGCGTCTGTCCACACACCTGCACATATAAATACAATCACACACATAAGAACACCTCTACACACACACACACACACACGAAGATGCTCTAACAACTACACTCATCTACTCTCCTCTCACCTGAATTAGAACCCCTCTACTCTGTAGCATGCACCGTGCCAGCAATCTTGATTGTATAGTTTAATACATACCGAAAGAATTCGATGAAGACAGAGTAAAGGTCATGAAGGGCAGTCTCATTTATACTGCTTGTTTTTCTTATTGCTGAGGCCAAGACATGATAAGATAATACCTAAGGAGGAAGAGCTCGTTCAGGTTCATGGTCTGAAGAGATAGTCCATCTAGGTAGGGAAGGCATGTCAGCAGGGGCCCGAGGGTGCTGATCACACCGTATCTGTAGTGATGAGGCGAGCAGGCCTGCTTTTCATCCCGCCCAGCTCCCGCATGGCTAGCTTAACACCTGAAATAACAACACACAAATTGTATTCATTTAAACACTGCCTTGCCCATTAGCTCTAGCCTCTTACTGGCTAATTCTCACATCTTGGTTAACCCATTTCTATTAATGTGTGTAGCACCACAAGGTGGTGGCTTACGGGGAAGATTCTAACCTACGTCCATCTTGGGCCGGAGCTTCATCGCGTCTGCCTGACTCTGCTTTCTTTTCCCAGAATTCTGTTCTGTCTACTCCACCTACCTAAGGGCTGGCCTATCAAAGCCAAGGCAGTTTCTTTATTAACCAATGAAAGTAACACATAGACAGAAGACCCTCTTACATCACGTGTCCACAGCAGGAAGCAGAGTGATGAAGGTTTATGCTCAACTGGACTCCTCATGTTCTGCTTTTTATTCGGTCTGGAACATCAGATCATAGGATGATCCCACCCGCATGAGTCTCCCCTTCTCAAGGAGAGCACCCAGAAGTGGATCTCCAGGATGATTTCAAATCCAGTCACATCAACCAGGAAGATGAACCCTCACACTCAACAATGGTGAGAGGTGTTCCATGATAAAGACATAAGCCATTCAAAGTAGAGCTTAAAATTCAAAAGCAAACAATCTGGACTACTCAGGACAGAGGCTAAGTCAGGAACATGTTGAAACTCTTGGAAGGTAGCCTCAAGTCTGCAGTGGAGAATTCAACTAGATCGATTTCTGCTTACAGAGATGAGTGAAGGGTTGGGGAGAGGGCTCAGTGGGTAATACACTTGCTTTGCAAGTGTGATACCCGAGTTTGAATATTCAGCACCCAGATAAAAAGCTGGGCATGGTTGCGTGTGCCTATAATCCCAGCATCAGGGAGCAGAGACTGGCAGATCTCAAGAGCACGCTGGCTGGCCAGTTTACCAAAACAGTGAGATTGTGGTTCCGTGAGAAACCCTGTCTCAGAGTTTGTAAAGTGACCGAGAAAGACACCTGCTGTCATATTCTTGCCTCTGCATGTGTGTATGTAACAGTGTGTCCACCTGCACATTCATATACATGCAACATACATATGCACTAAAATAAAAATAACTAGTTAAGATTGATTATTATATGCATACTTTTAGCCAGAAATTTTTACCAGGGACCTAAGAAGATAGTAAGGAATTTGTGGGCCATGTCCAAGACTTTCGGACTAAGAATGGTGTTTGAGGCCTTCCCCTGACACAGCATGTTTTCACGTTAGGAGGGGTCAGTCCACTGCCCACAGAGTAGAACGACTCTTCTGGCAGAACTCTGGCTTACCAAAGTGGAACTTCGTGCAGCGCCTTTTTGTGAGCAAGGACTCCAGAAAAGGCTGCACCCTATAAGCTAAAGGTGAGTCAGAAAGAACTATTTCCACTTAACCCCTAAAACGGAAGTGGGAGATCGTGTTCCGTGGGCACTTAGGAAGCCTGAAAGACACAAACATGGATCTTCTCTGACAGAACTTGACAGTATTCAAGGTATCAAGTTATTTCTGCAAATGTATGCATGCAACATACAACTCATCATGAAAATAACCACACATAGGAGTCGGGTAACATTGTATTGGAAACATCAGAAACAATGTGTGTTTTGAGCCGCAGAGGCCCGGGTAGAGTTACCAGCAAAGAGAGGAGAGACTACTTGCTGTGTTCTAAGAGATTGCTGTCGCTACTGCTGCTACATAACAGATGACCCCCAAACTTAGCAAGACAAAACCAGCAATCTTGTTCTTATGATTTTATGCAGTCCGGGGAGAGCGTGACTGGACAATTGTCATTTCAAGTCTCTTATGAATTTGTTGTGAGAGTTCAGCTAGGCTGGCTGGTCGAGAGATCCTCATCTTGTGCCTGGCAGTGGGATGGCTGCTGCCCAGAGCAGCTCTCTGTACCTTCTCTGACAGGGTAATCTTCAAGCAGCTAGCTGTCTTCCGTGGCAGGTGGCTTCCCTCAGAGTGAGAGTCCTAGGAAAGCCTGGTTGAAGATGCATAGCTTGTTCTGAGTGTTCAGACAGCACAGGGCTTCGTTTGTGCTGTTCTCTTGAGCACAGGAAATAACGAAGGCCAGACCAGACTCAAGGGGCGCAATTAGAGACTTCCTACCTCTTAGTCAAAGCAGTATAAAAACCCTGCAGCCTAAATTCAAAGCTTTTATTGAGAAAAAAAGAAATAAGCTTCTATTGTTTAAAAAATGCTCGGTGGATAAGACGCTTGCCACACAAGCATGAGGAATGGAGTTTGAAGCTCCAGAACCCACATAAGTACCAGGGGGCATACTGTTCCACCCGCAATTCCAGAACTTGGTTAGCAGAGATGGGGGTTTCCCCTGAACAAGCTAGACTAGCCTTATCAGTGAGCTGAGTTCAGCAAGAGACCTACTACAGTAAGTTAGATGAAGAGTAATCAAGGAAGACTCCAGATGCCAACCTCTGGCACACACACACACACACACAGACGCACACACACACCATGCACACATGCACGCATGCACACACACATGCACATACACCAACCACACACACATATAGGTGCAAAACCATAGATTAATAAAAGAAAGAAAATCCCAACACAGGTCTGGAATGGAGTCATGCCTGTAATCTTGGCACTTGGAAGGCAGAGGCAGGAGAACCATGAGTTCAAGGTTAGTCAGGGGTACATAGCTCAAACTCCCCATTCCCACCACCCAATGAAGGGGAAAACAATGAAAACTCGAGCAGATCAATGGCATCTTCTGAACAAAGAACTGTTCTAAACGTTATCCACCCTCCAGGTAAGTTTAGTCATTCAGCCACGAGATCACATGCATATTGTCACAATGGCCAGCTCTGCTGAGAAGTGACATGCAGGGGCCACCCTGCTTTAGCCCCCCACTCCCTTCCTCGGGAGATGCCAAGGTGACTGTGAGGAAAGGCCAAGAGTTTGTGTTTTAATGGTTTTTCTTTTTATGTAGCATGTAAAATAGCAGGTTTCATTATAGTGTTTTTATACATGGCAATCATTGTACTTAGCTCATACCCTCCCATTATTCTTGCTACTCTGTATTCTCTTTCTGTCTCCAGAAAGTTCTCTCTGCTTTCATGCTATGCATGCGTGTGTGTGCATGTCACGTATATTAAACAAAGCCTACATATAAAGACCTGATACGCATCTTTCTTTATCTTCCATGTCTATGACCCTCTCTTGTGGAGAAGCTCATGGGGAAAGGAAAGGCTCTGGGGAACAGAGAGACCACTGTCCAAATTATCCTGTTCTACTTCCATACCGTGTTTGACATGGTTCCGTTGCTCGTGGAGACTGAAAACTCTATTGCATGTAAATCCTATTCCCTTCATCCACTCCTCTGCTGGTGGGCACCTAGGCTGGCTCCATGCCTTGGCTTCTGTTTACAGCACCACAATAATCAGAGCAGCGAGGGTACCACCGCCGTCTGCTGCCTATTGTTCCCGGGGCTTGCGCTCGGGAGTGGCGTGGTTGTGCCACGCAGTTGGTCTATCTTTAGTTCTTTGAGGGCTCGGCGGGCTGCACCAGCTCACATACTCACCGGCAGTGAATGAGGGGACCTGAAAAGCACTGAGTGGCAGAATTCAAAGTGGTCTCAGACAGCACTCACACGTGCCTGCCCGCCAGCACACTGCGAGAATGAAAGACCCTCAGGCAGGAAGAAGATGGCTGCGTTGTGAGCTCGCCCAGAATTGAAGTTTGAAATGGCTGAGACACTTGTGCCAGTCTATAAAAGGGGAATTCAGCAGGGGGTGGCACGGATATGAATAGACATTACACAAAAGAGGAAGTTTGATTGTGTAGATGATGTACAAAGGAGGAAGTCGGGGGAGGATGTACACAGGGTCTCATTTTCCGGCTTGAGCTTCCCTGGAATTTACTATTAAACTTGTTGACTCGGAACCTGCAGCAATACCCCTGCCTCCATCTGCCAAGGGCTGGACTACAGGTGTGGGGGCACAAAATAGATCCCAATTAGCAATGCGGAGCAAGCCGAGAGTCGGCGTAGCAGAGCATGAGCTATAGAAATCATAAAACATACAGAACACATGACTGCCCATACGGAGAGGAGATGTGTATTTTAAGAGACACTTCCAGCACATAAATGAGAGTCTAGGCCTGGCTCTAGGAGGAGAGGGAAATATGAAAGTGGGAAGAAATAAGGAAGATTGGTTGGGGAGATGGTTCAGTCTGTAAAGTTCTTGTCACACGAGCATGAGGACCCGAGTTCAGATCCCCAGCACCCAGGTAAAGAGTCGGATGTGGCAGTGTGCACTTAGCATCTCTATAATCCCCACCACTGGGGAGGCAGAGACGAGAGGATCATTGGAGCTCACTGGCCAGCAGCCTAGCGGATTCCATGAGCTGAGGGTTCAGTGAGAGGCGCTGACTCAAAAGATAAGGTGAGAAAGAACACCTGAGTCACCCTCTGGCTTTCACATGCATGTGCACACATGCGAATGGACACACGCACATACCTACACAAACATGTACATACACCACACATATACCATAATAAATAAATAAATGAAATTAAAAATAGTGTCAAAGGGGGCTGTAGGTGATTACGACAGTGTTCTGTGAAACAAGGGGCAGAATTCATTGGAGTATTTGCCTTTGAGGTAAATTAGATACAGAAAGCAGACTTCCCCATCAAATACAGAGATTCATCTTCACCTGGGTTGGAGTGAGTTCAAAACATGGCTCCCAGTGATTCTGTGAATGCCCTCTGCAGCATCCCAGACAACCTTCGGTGGCTGCTTGAATACATCTGGTGACAGGAAGCTCATTCCTGTACTCATGAGCCAGTCTCCTTAGCAAGGCCTTCCTAGGTCAAGCCTCACCTTCTGTGCCTTCCAAACCCTCAACCTAAGTCCTGCCCTTCAGAGGACTTAAGCGAGCCAGGCTGCTGCTGCTTCCCCATGCCAGCCCTCCAGTGGCTCTCCGACTCACACAGCATTCAGCGAGTCTCCATGACCTCCATGCTGGTTCGGTTCTCTCCCCCACATAGCCTCTATTCTAGCCAAGCTGACCCCTGAGATTAGATCCAACTACCAGGGTTCCTTTCCAAAAATGGCTTCCCCTTGTCTGGGTGTAGCCAATCTAGCATATGATGAGAAAGATGTGCACCTCCTATTCTGTTAGTATAACCTTATACTACATGGTCTGTTGTTTTCAACTCTGAGTGAGCATGTTTTTTCAGACTAGGATGTTATGCAGAGAAGAGGGTGGAGAGAATGCATATACATATATATTATATGTATACACGTATATGTATACACACACACACACACACACACACACACACACATATATATATATATATATATATATATATCAAAAGATGTATCAGTAAAACAAGACCCGAGTAGCACCTTGGCCCTCCACCCCCCGTTGTCTGGTACAGACATAACTGCTAGTATTTAAGAGAAGCAGATCTATGCTGTCAGACACAGGGCCACACATCCTGCTTTGTCACTTAAAGAGGTGTCAGGGAGAATGTCCTCATCAGCCTTGTTCCTTATATGAGTCCCATAGCCTTTGACTGTGGAGACTTCCAAACTAGTTAACCTGTGCCCCACGGGGAGACACTCAGGGTGCTTCCAGTTGTTTGCAACATTCAAAGCCACCAGGGCTCTTTTACCCATAAGCCAGCTCTGCCCTAGTCCCAGCACTTGGAGCCTGTTGAGTTCTTGTCTCCCAGGGCTAGATTTCTCCTCCTGGTGCCTTTGCACCCTGTTGCAGGCAACACTGGCCTCATTTGAGACTCCGTTGTGCTACTGAGTCCTCTCCTGTCAGTTGCGGGACACCAGCAAACAGAAGCAGGAAGCCCCTGCCTCCCCATTCAAATCATTGATAAAAATCTCAGGCGATGTAAAGGATAATGGCAGGTCCCTGGGGAATCCCAGGTGTCCGTTCATCTGTCACCAGGGAAGTGACACAGGAGCCAACCTCACTACAACATCCTCGACTCCTCCTGGTCCGGACCTGGACTTCCAGTCAGGGTGAGGATGACCACAGGCCTGCTGACTGACCATTTGATGCCGGTGACACCATCCAGAATGCCTGAAGAGGAAAGGCCCGGCCTCATGACCAGCAAAGTTAGATCCAGTCCTGCCCATGGCCAGCTGTTGTTTCAGGACAAACTCCTCCAGAGAGGAAATTTCTGGTGTGCAGCAAAAGTGGTACTGTCTCTGGCAACGAAAGCCCCAGGAAGGACCCAGCTGGTCTTCCCCAGAACAAACCTTTGGACCGGCTCCTTCCTCCCTCGTTCTTGCTTTCTCTCCCCATGTCCCCTCCTTCTCTCTCTTCTCCTGGTAGCCCCCCTCCTCAGAGAGAGTTAAAACTACCTTCTTATTTTTTTCCCATCTGAGAGGACTAAGTCAAGAATGCCATTCTGTTCTTTACCCTTGAAATCCCAATTCCTGTTGCATCAGCCGCACTATAGGCTGAACCAGCCACACACCAGTGTTTGATCTTTGTCAGATTTTCCCTTGCTCACTTTCAGTGTGGAGCCTGTCCCAGCTGCCCTGATCCACCCACTTGATTGGCTGTGACAGGTAAGGCTCCACTGCCTAGTGTTTGGACCTTCTGCATTCTCTCTCCTTAATTTCCACAGCTCAAAGCCATGGGTCCGCCTTTCCCTGTGTAACTTCTTCCCTTGGAGGCCCGGAGGCCAGTTGCTGGGGGCCACCTCCTTCAGCACATTGCTCCTAAGACCAGTGTCACCCCAGCAGCTGCTTGACAGGCAAGAACCCCAGTCAACTTTGTTTCTTGAATATTAATCCATATTGTGGTCACAGCCAGTGCAGAGCTGGTGTTGCTTTTATTCTCAAATGCATAAAGAGGAGACACGCAGAAGGAACCTTACAGACATCCAGGAGGGGGATTGCCTGCCTATCTGCCTGCCTGTCTGCCTGCCTGTCTGCCTGCCTGCCTGCCTGCCTGCCTGCCTGTCTGTCTGCCTTCCTGCCTGCCTGCCTGCCTGTCTGCCTGCCTGCCTATCTGCCTGCCTGTCTGCCTGTCTGTCTGCCTGCCTGTCTGCCTGCCTGTCTGCCTGCCTGTCTGTCTGTCTGTCTGCCTGCCTGCCTGCCTGTCTGCCTGTCTGCTTGTCTGCTTGTCTGCTTGTCTGGCTGTCTGTCTGCCTGTCTGCCTGCCTGCCTGCCTGCCTGTCTGCCTGCCTGCATTCTCTCTGTTGCCCCACAGTCCACAGCTCTCCCCAGATGCTTCCCACTTCCCCACTGTCCTGGCTCCCTGACTTCTAGAAGGAACTGGTGGTAGGAAGAGCCACACCCAGCCGTGAGAAGTTCTTCTGTTGTGGTTCTTCTCTGAAGAACCAGACAGGTGTAGGATGGACTAGAAGTCAAAAGGGAAGGGCTGCCCTGATGCAAGGTCAGGTCCTCAGACATAGGTTCCTCCAGACACAGGGAACTGTGTGGAATGCACAACTCATGTGCGCATGTGCGAGGAGAGGACCACGCGAGGTGGGGTCCTCAGACAGAGGAAAGGGGGTATCCCCAGACGCAGAAACAGCACAGATTGTGCTGCTCATGTGCACAAGTGTGAGGAGAGGGAAGAGGAGACTGCATGGGTAGGGGCGGTATAGCCCACTTCCTCCCAGCAACCATGCTGATGGAAGGCTCCTCTAGTCCAAAGAGAAGAGTTGAGGCCCGGAGCGAGCCAGGCTAGGAGAGACTCGGAATTCTTCCTCTGTTCACATGGGTTTCCCAGATCTGTTTTCTGCAGGTAGGAGACTTGTTCCCAACTTGACTGGCCTATCTGGCCTATCCCAGCTTCTCACACCTCCCCTGCTGTGGCCTGAACAGCGGCCAGAGCATCAGCCACGCACAGAGGGCCGCTGCATCTTGCAGACTTTCTTGCTGGCCCATGCTCCCCTGTCTTGTCTCCCTTATCTCCCTTAATCCAGTACTCCAACTATCCCCTATGAAGCAGGGCTGCAGTTTGACACAAGGCTTGGGTTCACAGGAGGTGGGGATGTCAAGGGTGAGCTCAGAGGATGCTGAGCAAGGGCAAGAGGGGGTTCTCCATCCAGGGAAGAGCACCCTTGTCCCCTCATCTGGCTCAGGGAAGCCACCTGGAATTCAGTGGGATTGTGCCAAGGGAGCCTATGCTGCACAGTTGGATGGAGTCTGATTTGCAGTCTGCGCTTGATAAAGGTGACATGTCACAAGAGGTGGTGGCTGTCAGTACTGTGACTGCACTCTGGGACCATGTCCTCCCTCTACCTGGAGTAACCTTTGCTGGCACTGACTGAGGCTGGTGTCATTTGACTGAAGCCTTTCGGGCCATTGCCCTTCAGAGCGGGGAGTTCCCCTCAAGGTGGTGGCTTCAGATGTGACTCAGGAAAGGGCTGCAGGCAAGATCTGGGTCCTGCTGTACACTTGCAGTGTGCACTGAAGTGTTTGTGTTGGGGACAATGGATCACACGGTTCCAGCCTCGGATATGTCACCCAGAAACTGGCACCCTAAGTGAGGCCTCAGTGATCCTGCTGCCCTCCTTGCTTTCTGTGGGTGGCTTTCCAAACACTCCTGCCTGGTTCCTGTAGCAAGGGCCCCTTGAGGATCGGGGTCTGCAAGCAATATTCATTCATTCTCCTTCCTGGCTTCTTCCCTCAGTCCCTCTCTTCCTCCCTCTCCTTCTCTTTGTTCTGCCT
This sequence comes from Neodon shergylaensis, assembly GCA_025134845.1. Taxonomy (NCBI): domain Eukaryota; kingdom Metazoa; phylum Chordata; class Mammalia; order Rodentia; family Cricetidae; genus Neodon; species Neodon shergylaensis. The sequence continues at coordinate 2,118,131 of JABTXL010001191.1, forward strand.
CCCTCCTCATTGTCCGTCTGTCAAGGCCCTCACTGTGCAGACTCTACAGCTAACCATGGCAACCTCACAGCCACCCAGGACCTCTTAGGACCCACAGTGCCACCAGCACAGGGCCAGGTACGGATGGGGGTAGGTGTCTCCAGCTCCAATCCTGGAAGTTCTGAGCTCATCCCTTTCCTTATTGCCTGCCCATCAGGGAGATTTCCTACTCCTTCCCTCTATTGTGTTTGGCCTGGGGACAAAGGGCCGGCAGTGTCCTTCTCCAGGCCCTCTCCTCTCTGATCTTATCTGCCACCATTGTCTTTCCCACTCATTCCCCACTGTCCTCTTGGCTGTCCCTCCAAACATCCAACAGCCCAGTCACCACAGGGCCTTTGTACAGGACATCCCCTCTGCTCTGCCTGTTCTCTTTCATGTGCAATTGTCTCATTCTTTGATGTGGTACTCAAACATTCCCCTCTCAGCGAGACATCCCCATCCTCCCTAAAGCCACCCCATTCCTTCTCCCCTCCCGCCTGGCCCCAACCTTTACCTTTCCTGATTGTTTTTCCGAGACTGTGTTTCTCTGTGCAACAGCCAGAGCTGTCCTGGAACTCACTCTGTAGACCAGGCTGGCCTCGAGCTCACAGAGATCCACCTGTCTCTGCATCCAGGGGCCTGGGATTCAAGGCGTGTGCCACCACTGCCCGGCCTGATCTTTAAGTTCTGTTTCCCTGTGACATTTCCATAGCTTTGTGCTGAGCCCAGTGCCTTTGCCCAGTCCTCCCCACTTGCTAAGCAGGTGTTCGATCACTGAGCTATAGGGACAGCAGAACGATCCTGCCCACCTAACACATTTATTTCATTTAATACTTCTCATCCTCCACTATTAGCCTGCCGGTTCTGTGAGGTCATGGACTTTTGCCAATTCTTGATAAATACATTGACTGGGAAAGGGAACAAACATTTAGAAGTTACCAGCTTCCAAGGCAACTTCAGCACTCTTGCCGGTGGCCAGAAGCCAGTAAGTCTTACGGGAGCTGACCTGGGGCCACAGTGTGTGAGGAGGGCTCAAGGTAAGGGGTGGGGGATGGGCCAATAGGGCTGAGATCCCTCTTTCACATCTGTGCCATCCCATTCTGGCTGCAGGGGTGTGTGTGTGTGTGCGTCTGTCTGTCTGTCTGATGAAGCATCTCCCCCACATCCAGAATGCCTACTCTGGCCAATGCTACTTAGCCTTCCTACCCCAGCTTCTCAACGAGGACCTGACTGGCATGGAAGAGATGCGACAGAGAGAAGGATGTATGCTACACAGCTAGATTCCATGTGCTGGTCCTTCACCACAACCCATTTTACAGATGATAAAACAGGTTTGTGCTGGTTCCATAATCTGCCTGCTACAGACATAGAAAGTGAAAGAATTTATACCCAGGTCTCTGCCTTGCATCTCTACCTACCCTAGAGATGATGGGAGGACCGTATGGGCCATAGAGCCGGTTTTCTTCAAAGAGGTCTCTGAGGGGACAGTGTGGGTTGGAGCAGTTTGGGTCCTGTGCAGCTCCAGTCACAGGGTAAATCCCATACCCTCTGGGCGTGGGATCCTCAAGGCCATCTCAGGGGTCAGGGACAGCTCTCCTCAGCTCCCGCTGGCTGGCAGCTCCCTCTGCTGGACCCAGCCCTGAGGACGGGCTCAGACACAAGGACGCCGATGTCTGTCTGCACTTGGGGGCTGACTCTCCCTCTACCACAGAATGAGGGAGTCACGCGCAGGGCACCCGCCAGGTCTTCGGAGTGTCTGTAGGGGAGACCTACAGAAGATGGTGATCTGAGAACCTCGGGAGAGGTTGGCTGAGGGGCTTGGAGCATCGCCACCATTCCGCTCAGTCCAGAGGCAACAGTTATGTCTGCAGATGAGAGAGCAGGGCTGGCTCCCCATCAGACTGGAAGCTCCCTGAAATTAAATGTAGGTGCCTCCTCCTTCAGACTAGGAGCCCTTGAGCTGTACCCCTACTTAGCGACATAGAAACCCAACTGAACCCCTACGTTGGCAATCCCACACATCCTCTGGGACAGCCTTGGCCTCCCAGCTCCCACACCTGTCACTGTCACTCCCCACCCACCAGGCTCCTCTTCTTCACATCAGGACAGACATGGGTCCCACCCTGACCTTGGTAGCCCCTGAGAGGATACAGTGGGGAACCTGAAGGAACGGGCCTAGGATGAGACGTGACTGCTCCCCTGAACTCAGCTGCAGGCTTGGTCACAGGGAAAGTGATACCTCCAGGAGGTGGAGTGCCCAGTGACATCAGTGTACGTGACTGTCAGCCCAGTTCTGCCTGCCACCACCCCCGCCCCAGCACGCCCGTGGAGCACACTGACCTTCAGAAGCAGGCACAGAGCTCTCTGCATGCCCACTCCAAGGACGGACTTGTACCCAGGGTGAGCTCCGGTCTTTGAATGCCCATCTTCCAAAGGAAGACTTTGGGGTCGAAGGAAACCCCCTAGCCTCAAGTCCTCTCCTGCCTAGGATCCTGGGTCAGGAGCCAGCTGCGTGCCAGGTGACCCTGTTGCTGGCAGTCCTACCCAGAGGGGACTGATCTCTCCCTTGGCTCCGTTAGACCTTCCTCCTGAGAACCTGGCAAGCTGCTGGGGCTTGGAAGCCAGTGCAGAGGGCACCTGGCTCCCCACCCCAGGCCTGCTGACTGAACCGCCAGGCCTGGATCCCTAAGGGACAGCCAGGATAAGCAGGGCTGAATGACCCAAGGAGGCAAGTTCAACCACCTTGGATGACCATCGCTTGCTTCAAAGAAGCTTTTTGAACATTTCACAGCTGTACTGGTTCTTTCTCAGGGTCCCCCCTGAGCCCCATCAAAGGGACGCCGAAGCCAGGCTTAGTAACTACACATAGCTTTCAATCCAGAGCAGAACACCAGAGAAGCCAATACCTAAACTTTGCTAGATTAGGTATCTGAGTACAGTCACAGCCTGTCATTGGCTGACCCTGAGTTTACATCAGTACACACAACAGGATGCAGCTCGGGTCTCAGTATGGACATATTCCACTCTTTCAACTGATGCACACTGTGGTCAATGCTGCAGCTCGTTGCAAGGACATCACCAGCTAGGGGAATGAGAACAGAACAGCAGGACATTTAAGAGGGCTGTCCAGGAACAAGAAAGCCATGGTGAGCCTTGATAAGCTCCCACACATCCCCGGGGCACAGCACGCATCCTTGGGGAAACCAGAAAGGGCCTCTGCTAGCTGCTCATAGCCGCAGAGCACTCAGGGTGTAAAGGCCAGGATGTACCGTAATCCACCGGGAGTCTGAATGTACTCCCAACCCACTCACAGATCACCAGGCACAGAGCAGAGGCCTTCTGGGATCAAGGGATTTAAGTACTATATCCAACCAGTTGTTGGTTGATGGGTTAGCTCTGAAGACCCAGAAGTGATTCCTAGGAAGCCAGGATGAAAAAAAATAAAAACACGAATTCAAAACAGGGCATATGAGATAGCTCAATAGGTAAAGGTGCTTGCGGCCAACCCTGATGACCTGGGTTCAAACCCTGGAACCCATATTGTAGAAGGACTCTCGCAAGTTGCCATCTTCTGACCTCTATATACATACACAGATGAATATTAATTAAATTTTTAAAAAGAATTCAAAGTGTGGGAGAGGTGACACATGCCCTTAATTCTAGCATTTGGGAAGAAGAGGCAGGTGGATCTCTATGAGTTCGAGGCCAGCCTGGTCTACAGAGTGAGTTCCAGAACAGTCAAGGTTACACAGAGAAACCCTGTCTAGAAAAGGAAGGAAGGAAGGGAAGGAGGGAAGGAGGGAGGAAGGGAGGGAGGGATAATTCAAAGCAAAGAAGCTAAGCAGAGCCACCAGCAGCTTCTCCTGCAAGGAGGAGAGTCTACTGAATGATCCCAGGCAAGTCACCAGACAGCTGACCAGGAAACCGACACCCCCCAAAACATGGTGAAGACAGCTCTGGGGTGCAGTGATCCATAGTGATAAATCAGAACCCAGAGTATCTGCGAGTTACCTAAAATATCCAGTTTTCAACAAAGCCTTCAAGGCATGCAAAATAAAAGGGGAAGTGAGATCCACTCAGAAGAAAAAGCACTGTCAATGGAAACCACATATGAGCTGTCAGTGGCAAAAAAGACTTCAGAGCAACTGTTACAAATGGTTTCTCTTTTGCTTTTTGTTTCCGGATTTTTGGTTTTGTGTGTGTGTGTGTGTGTGTGTGTGTGTGTGTGTGTGTGTGTGTGT
>JABTXL010001191.1:2122399-2170837 GCA_025134845.1 Neodon shergylaensis
GTGTGTGTGTGTGTGTGTGTGTGTGTGTGTGTGTGTGTGTGTGTGTGATGTTCTTTCTACACAGTCTAGGCTAGCTTGGAACTATATATGTAGCTGGGTTGGTCTCAAACTCACAATCCCCCTGCCTTAGCCTCCCAAGGCTAGGATTACAGGCTTGTGCCACCATGTTGACTTATGTCTTCAAAACAGTATCAGGAGTCACAAATTGTGATTCGTGGAGGGGCTGGAAAGACCTCTTAGAAGATAGGGGTTCAGCATCAGAAAAGTCATCCACCATCAAGTTGGCTTTATCCCAGAGATGCAGGGATGGTTCAATATACGAAAATCTGTCAATGTAATCCACCATATAAACAAACTGGAAAAAAACCACATGATCATCTCATTAGATGCTGAAAAAGCCTTTGACAAAATACAACATCCCTTCATGATAAAGGTCTTGGAGAGATCAGGGATACAAGGCGCATGTCTAAACAGAATAAAGGCAATATGCAGCAAGCCAACAGCTAAATGGAGAGAAACTCAAAGCAATCCCACTGAAATCTGGAACAAGAAAAGGTTGTCCACTCTCTCCATATCTATTCAATACAGTTCTTGAGGTCCTAGCTAGAGCAATAAGGCAACAAAAGGAAATCAAGGGAATGCAAATCAGAAAAGAAGAAGTCAAACTTTCACTGTTTGCTGATGATATGATAGTTTACATAAGCAACCCCAAAAATTCTACCAGAGAACTTCTACAACTCATAAACACCTTCAGGAATGTAGCAGGATATAAGATTAACTCAAAAAAATCAGTAGCCCTCCTTACATAGATAATAAATGGGCTGATAAAAAAATCAGAGAAACATCACCCTTCACAACAGCCACAAATAACATAAAATATCTTGGAGTAACTCTAACTAAACAAATGAAAGACCTTGTATAACAGGAACTTTAAATCTTTGAAGAAAGAAACTGAAAAAGACACCAGAAAATGGAAAGATCTCCCATGCTCTTGGTAGGTAGAATTAACATAGTAAAAATGGCAATCTACAGATTTAATGCAATGCCCATCAAAATCCCAGCAAAATTATTCACAGACATCGAAAGAACAATATTCAGCTTCATATAGAAAAGCAAAAAACCCAGGATAGCCAAAACAGAAGTACCATAAAGGAACTTCTGGAGACATCACAATCTCTGACTTCAAATTCTACTACAGAGCTACAGTGCTGAAAACAGTCTGGTATTGGCATAAAAAGAGACAGGAGGACCAATGGAACTGAATCAAAGATCTGGATATTAATCCACACACCTATGAACACCTGATTTTTAACAAAGAAGCCAAAAATATAAAATGGAAAAAAGAAAGCATATTCAACAAATGGTGCTGGCATAACTGGATATCAACATGTAGAAGAATAAAAATAGATCCATATCTATCACCATATACAAAACTCAAGTCCAAATGGATCAAAGACCTCAACATAATGCCAACCACACTGAACCTCACAGAAGAGAAAGCAGGAAGTACACTTGAACGCATTGGCATTGGTGACCACTTCCTAAATATAACCCCAGTAGCACAGACACTGAGAGCAACAATTAATAAATGGGACCTCCTGAAACTGAGAGGCTTCTGTAAAGCAAAGGACACAGTCAACAAGACAAAACACAGCCTACAGAATGGGAAAAGATCTTCACCAACTCCACATCAGACAGAGGGCTGATCTCCAATATACAAAGAACTCAAAAAAATTGGTCATCAAAAGAACAAATAATCCAATTAAAAATAGGGTATAGACCTAAACAGAGAACTCTCAACAGAGGAATCTAAAATGACTGAAAGACACTTAAGGAAATGTTCAACATCCTTAGTCATCAGAGAAATGCAAATCAAAACAACTCTGAGATTCCATCTTACATCTGTAAGAATGGCCAAGATCAAAAACACTGATGACAACTTATGCTGGAGAGGTTGTGAGGTAAAGGGAACACTTCTGCATTGCTGGTGGGAGTACAGCCTCTTTGGATATCAGTATGATGATTTTTGAGAAAACTGGAAACAACCTATCTTAAGACCCAGTAATACCACTTTGGGGTATATACCCAAAGAATGCTCAATTGTGCCACAAGGACATGTGCTCAGCTAAGTTCATAGCAGCATTGTTTGTCATAGCCAGAACCTGGAAACAACCTATATGCCCCTCAAGTGATGAATAGATAAGGAAAATGTGGTACATTTACACAATGGAGTACTACACAGCAGAAAAAAATAATGGCATCTTGAAATTTGCAGACAAATGGATGGAGCTAGAAAACATCATATTGAGTGAGGTAACCCAGACCCAGAAAGACAAATATCATATGTACTCATTCATAAGTGGCTTTTAGACATAACGCAAAGAAAAACCAGCCTACAATTCACAATCCCAGAGAATCTAGACAACAATGAGGACCCTAAGAGAGATACATACATGAATCTAATCTACATGGGAAGTAGAAAAAGACAGCATCTCCTGAGTAAATTGGGAGCATGGGGACCATAGGAGAGGGTAGAAGGGGAGGGGAAAGGAAAGGAGGGGAGCGGAGAAAAATATATAGCTCAATAAAAACAATTTAAAAATTAAAAAGAATTATCTTTTAAAAAAAGAAAAAAGAAGATACGGGTTGAGCTCTCAGCACCCACACAGCTGCTCCCAACTATGCAGTTGAGGGGATCTGGCGCCCTCTTCTGCCCTCTATGGACACTGCTTGTGTGGTACATTCAGCCATGTGCAGGCAACAGTCATGCGAACAAACTAATTTTCCTAGAAAAGAGCCAGAGAAAGACCAAACTGGCTCACTGGAAAAGAACAACACTTAAGAAACAGAATTGTATCAAAAACAATAACATCTAGAACTTCTAAAGTTGAAAACATTAATAACCAGAACTGGAGAGATGGCTCAGCAGTTAAGATCACTGACTGCTCTTCCAGAGGACCCAGGTTCAACTCCCAGTATCCACAGAGCAGCTTCACAACTGTCTGTAACTCCAGTTTCAGGGTATCTGACATCCTCACACTGACATACATGCAGGAAAAACACCAATGCACATAAAAAATAATAATAAAAGAATCATCTTTTAAAAAAGATAAAGAAAGATGTAAGAGCTGCAATGAAAAGTTCTCTTACAGGGTCCAGAGTCACCTCTGAGCTGGAAGAAAGAAGGCACGTCAGCTGAGATCACCCACTCTGAAGAACAGAGAAGAACAACCACAAAACGAACAGCACCCCAGAGCTCAGAGGACATCTTCTGACACGCTGACGGTCCTAGTTAGGGTTGACATTGTGGTGGTGGACACCATGGCCAAAAGCACGCTGGGGAGGGAGGAAAGGGCTTCTCTGTCTTACACTTCCGCATCTCTGTTTGTTATTGAAGGAAGTCAGGGCAGGAACCTGGAGGCAGGAGCTGCTGCAGAGGCCATGGAGGGTGCTGCTTCCTGGCTTGTTCAGCCTGCTTTCTTATAGAACCCAGGGCCACCAGCCCAGGGGTGCACCAGTCACAATGAGCTGTACCCTCCCACATCAATCATCAATTAGAAAATGCCTTATAGACTTGCCTACAGCCTGATCTTATGGAGACATTTCCTCAATTGAGGTTCCCTCCTTTCAGAGGACTCTAGCTTGTATGAATTTGACATAAAATTAGCCAGCACACTAATTTATGCTTAATATAAGTTTCCAGAAGAAGAGAGAGAGAAAGGGAAGGAGTGAGGGAAATGTTTCAAAAAATAATTACCAAAATTTTCCCAAATTTGATGGACACTTAAGCATTCAAATGAGGTCCAAGTAGAGAGTAGAATAAAACGGTTGGAGACAGCACGGAGGAAAACAGCGCATTCCAAACAAGGGAAGCATAGCCAGCCCTGCAGGGCTAAAAGCACAGCTACCTAGAAGGCTGAGGCCGATAAAGCCCAAGTCCAGGAGTTGCCTAGGCTGCAGGGGTTTAAGGACACCAAAGATACTTAGTAGAGACTGTTTCAAAATAAAAACTTTTAAAAGACTGTGGATAGCAGATGCCATGCCTAGCATGTGAGTGCTATAGAGATTTGCATGGGTATGGATCTTGGTTTATTGATAGAAATTTAAGGTCAATTTTGTTATACTGTATATATATATATATATGTATGTATGTATATATATTTCTGCTCTTGATTAAGGTATTGTGCTTGTGCAGATCATTTAAAAATGTAATGTAATAGATAGTCATCTGTAATAGTCAAGCTGTAGTCATGATAGTTAGGTTTTCTAGATGTACAGAGATGTATTTCAGATGGATAGGCATTCTTCAAACCTTTCAAAGACTACAGGATATGGCATTTAAAATGTTTTAAGGAGTTAGGACTTTTCATGACAGAGACATGTCTGCTCCAGGCAGCACCAGTTACTTCAAGAGGAAGATGGGCATTGAAGAGGCTCCTTATGGAGTTGGTTAGCCATTTGGGAAAGAAACTGCTCTTGCCTGGACTGCTTGATGAACTGGACATGCAGGACCCACAGAGAAATCACTGCTGAACATGCCTAAAGGTGAGATGATCCTTCAGGGTTCCTGCTTCATGAAATAATAGAAAGAGTCTGCTAGACATTCTGCGGGACACAGAAGAAAGTGACTGACAAACTGCCAATATAGGCAGACCTGTCTTTGAAATTTCCTGCTTCATGAAAAAGTCTGCTGGATACTATGGGCCAGTAGGCTGAAGATGGATGCCCCAACGGTACAGAAGAACTTTGAGTGACTATCCAGACAGCGAGATGTCTCTGTCAATTCTAGAGTTTTGAAAGTTATTTATAATGTACTTCCTGTTTACTTAGGTAATATTATATCCTTCTGGAGTCTTTGATGGATTGAAGAATTGATAGTTATAGTTTTCCTTAGTTATGATAAAAGATAAAGTAGATATAAATATTGTAACTGTAATTCTTGCTTGATACCTGTTTTGTTATATGTAATTTTACTATGTTAAATTTAAAACCTTCCTTTGCATTTTTAAACAAAAAAAGGGAGGTGATGTGGGATTCTTTTCTGCATGCTGTGAATATTATTGGTTAATAAAGGAACTGTCATGGGCCTGCATAGAGGTAGGCAGGGGAAACGAAATGGAATTCTGGGAGAAAGAAAGACTGAGTTAGAGAGAAGTCATGGAGCCCCTGCCAGAGACAGATGTGCTGAAAACTTTGCTGGTAGACCACCACCTCCTGGTGATACACAGATTAATGGATATGGGTTAAATTAATATGTAAGAGTTAGCCAATAAGAAGTTAGAGCTAATGGGCCAAGCAGTGATTTAATTAATATAGTTTCTGTGTGATTCTTTCAGTTCTGGACAGCCAGGACGAACAGGCAACTCCTTTCAACATGTGAGAGGCCCTAGGTTCTGTTCCCCAGTGTGGGCAGGTAGTGAGGATATGTGAGGAGAAGGAACTACAGTGTGACTCGCAGCTGACTTCTCCAGACACTAGAAGGAAGTGACCACAAAACAAGTGTCTATGAATTGAAAAAGATTAAAATCATATCAAGTAGGTTCTTCAACAACAACTCAGAAATCATCAAAAAAAGATATTCAGGAAATTCACAAGGAATAAGAAGTCATAGGGTGAATTTAAAAGTATTTGGATGCTGGGTGGTAGTGGCACATGCCTTTAATCTCAGCACTCAGGAGGCAGAGGCAGGCGGATCTCTGTGAGATCGAGGCCACCCTGGTCTACAAGAGTTAGTTCCAGGATAGGCTCCAAAGCTACAGAGAAACCCTGTCTCGAAAAACAACAACAAGTATTTGGAATTGATGAACACAAAAGAGCCACCTCTCAAAATGACCAAGACATATTCAGAATGATTTCAAAAATTGTTTGAAATTCTGTTCTAATCTCAAGTCAAAGTTCATTGAACAATTATTTCTTAAAACTTAAGTCCACAATTTAAACAGCATGTATGTGTATGGGTATTCTGTCTGCATGTATGTCTGTGCACCGTATGTGTGAAGTGCCCAGCGAGGCCAGCAGAGGCTGTTGGATCCCCTAGAACTGGAGTTACGTATGGTTGTGAGCAAGGATGTGGGTGCTGGAAACTGAGCCTGGCTCCTTTGCAAGAGCATCAAGTACTCTTAACCACTGAGCCAAGTCCCCACAACACCCCATCCCATCTTCTGCCTCTTCTATTTTTTACTCCCCCTCCCATGATGTTCCTTGAGCCTTGGAGAGGGAGGTGTGGATGCTCCTTTTAGAGATGCTCATTCAACAGCTGTGGATTCTCAACATTTGACTAGTGGTGAGCCTCTGCAGTTACTGCTGCCTCTGCAGAAAGGAAGCATCTCCAGCTGGGCTAGTTTTGTGTAAACTTCACACAAACTGGAGTTATCTGAAAGAACAGAACCTCACTTGAGAAAATGCCTTCATAAGATCAGGCTGAAGGCAAGTCTATAAGGCATTTTCTTAATTAGTGACGCATGTGGGAGGGTCCAGCGCATTGTGGTTGGTGCCATCTTTGGCTGGAGATCCTGGGTGATATAAGAAAGCAGAATGAGCAAGGCATGAGGAGCAAGCCAGTGAGCAGCATTCCTGCACGGCCTCTGCATCAGATCTTGACTCCAGGATCCTGCTCTGTTTGAGTTCCTGTCCTGACTTCCTTCAGTGATGAACAGTGATGTGGAAGTGTAAGCGGAATAAATCTTTACTACCCAGCTTGCTTTTGGTTGTGGTGTTTCATCACAGCAATAATGACTATAACTTCTTTTTTTATCTCTCTTCCCCCACCCTTGGGGAGGGGGTTGAGACAGGGTTCCTCTGTGTAGCCCTGTCTGTTCTGGAACTTGCTTGTAGAACAGGCTGACTTCAAGCCTAGAGATCTGCCTGCCTCTGCCTCCCAAGTGCCACCACTGCCCAGCATGTCTTCTTAAGACACTAATCAAAGCTAACAGTATAGGCATAAGCATAATTATTTAGAGTAATTTTATGGGCACATCACATCCATTTAACAAAATAACAGCAGTAGATTCCCCATTAGGACTAAGGCCTCCCTAGCCACCAAATTTTGACTAAGTTTACAGCACCAAACATGAATTTCCTTCTGTGGGGAAGGCATTAAATCAATTCAGAAAGTGGTTGGTTACCCCTGTAAAGGCTATGCCACTACTGCACCAGTGGGCACAATTGCCTGGCAGGTCAGCAGCGCAGCACACAGTGTCTACAGCTTGGTAAGACTTTGGTAACAATTTTCCCTCATCAGTCGGCCCCACCCAGCACCATGAGAGCTAAGTCAGTAGAGAGGATGCCCCCTAGCACAGTTTCAGTTTGATTACTCTCTGTCCTGTGATCAGAACAATGGCGTCAACAGGTTTAAGGTCTCATCATCTAGTCCTAGCCGGCAACCAAGAGCAACGGCAACTGTCTGTGCTGTCAAACAGTAATTTTAAAAGTCAAACATTGTTACTTTTCTCTTGGTGTAATAAGACACCATGAACAACTTACAGGAGTTTATCAGGGGCTCACAGTTCCCAAGGGTGAGTCCACAACCATTGTCGCAGAAGCGTGGTAGCAGATGAGCAGGCATAGCGGCATGGAACATCGGCGCTGGAGCAATAGCTGCGGTCTCACATCCTCAGGCAGGGACCTGGGAATGGTGTGGGCTTTTGCAACCTCAAAGCCCGCTATGCTGGATAGTTTTATGCCAATTTAACATAAGCTAAAGTCATCTGAGGGGAGGGAACCTCAATTGAGAAAATGTCTCCATAAGATGGGGCTGTGGGCAAGCCTGTAGGGCATTTTCCTAATGGGTGATCAATGGGAGAGGGCCCAGCCCATCGTGGGTGGAGCGCTCCTTCATGGCCCCTGCATCAGCTCCTGCCTCCAGGTTCCTGCCCTGCTTGAGTTCCACCGACTTCCATAAAGATGCCCAGTGATGTGGAAGTGTGATAAACCCTTCTCTCCCCAGGTTGTTTGGTCATGACATTTCATCATAGCAACAGGACCCTAACCAGGACGCCCGCCCCCAATGGCACACCTCCAACAAGACCACATGTCCTAGTCTTCCCCCAAACAGTCCCACCAACTGGGCCCAGGCATGCAAACACCTAACCTGTGGGGCCATTCTCAGTCTAACCACTACGAGCGTTGTAGCACAATCCATCCAAGTGTGTACTAATCTGACGTGTGCTGATCGAAGGGAAACTTCGTCTCATTTGCTGTAAGTCGACTGTTGTGTTTCTGTGAGAGCCAAAGACTCTCTATGTACAGCAAATCACTACGATCCATACCACATTACAGTCTGAACCTGAACAGAGCGGATCCAGGATGGTGAGAGGTGACTGAGTGTGCAAGGGATGCTTCCTGCAACGAAGTCATGCCTCAGACTCACGAACATTTGACTCTGTTATTGTACTTTTATTTATGTTATTTGGGGGCATTTGTGTGTAAGTGAGAATACAATTTGTGGGGGTCAGTTCTTCTTCTACATTATAGGTCTTGGGGGGCCCAGCTCAGTCATCCGGGGTGGTGGCAAGTGTCCTTACCCACCAAGCCATCACAGTTGGGTTTTAACGAAATTTTGGCTGTTGCACATTTGAAACCTTTTCCTGCCTCCAGACTTTTGTTCCTCCCACGTGGGGTCATGACTACATCTAAGGAACTTTGAACTAAGTTGACCAAGAAAACACACACACACACACACATACAAATAAATGTAAAAGTTAACAACAACAGATGTTTAGATCAAGAAAATACGATACACACACACAGTAGAATTCAGCCCTCAAAGGGAACTGAATGTTGCTGTATATCACAACCTGGATAAACCTCAAAAACATTAAGGTAAGATTTTAAAAAATAAAAAGGAGGCCCCAAATACTACAGATTGTATAAGTCTAATTCCTTGAAATCTACAGAATAAGAAACTATAGAGACAGAAAAGTAAGTTTGCGGGGGCTGAGGCTGGAGGAAGGAACTGAATGAAACAGACTCAGATAGGCAGGGGATTTCCCTGAGGGATGGAGAAGTTCAGGTGCACCATGGGTAGTTGCACAAGCTCACTTAAGACATGTGTGCACCTGGAAGTTGGAGTGGGGTGCTATGATCAAATGAGAGGTGCCTATGAGCTCCCAGCCCCTCATTTAATCCCCAGACAGCCAGGTGGCTGGGTCTTGTCATCATCCCCAGGAATAGATGAGAGACTGAGGCACAGGCAAGACAGGACCTCTTCTTCCTTCTTAAAAGAGCGAGAGAGAGAGAGAGAGAGAGAGAGAGAGAGAGAGAGAACTGTAGTCAGGGAAATTTGGAAGTCAACCCAATATCACATAACAAAGATCGGGGCTGCTGTTGGGAAGTACTCCCTTGTGTCTATCCCACTGTCCCCAGACTGCAATGAGAGCCCCACATTCCTCTGTCTCTGGTCCAGCCAGCAGCCACCCCCAACCAGAAAGCCTTCATCCCCCCCTCTGCTGGGATTTTCAGGGAGTTGGCTCTCCTTTGTTCCCCAGTCCCCAGGGAGCGCCCTTACCCTACAGGGGCCAGTTGAGGTTATGAGCCTGTGCCCTCCTCTCCAGGCCAGCCTGACTGGGCTAACAGCCCTGTCAATCAGGGGCAGTTGGCTCAGCAGCTAGCCTTTTATTTGCTAAATTAAAAGGGCTTGTGATTCCTGATTGAATTCAAGGTGGGAAGGTCAATTATGAGAGTGGTGGGAAGGCTTCAATCACTGGAAACTGGAGGCAGACAAGGTGCACAGGGTGGTGAGGCAAAGGAACAGACAGACTGGGGCCATGGCGGGGACTAGGGCTCCATCCCTTCCTCTGAGGCTAGACCTAGTCAGAACATGATGGAGTCGTCTACCTGCCACCCTCACAAGCCTTGGACTAGAGCTTTGAACTAGAGAATTTCCCTCCTCTACTTTTCACGGTAGCCAACCTGCACCGCTGGACTAGGCGGGCTTGATGGGTGATCTGTTGTTTAAAATACTCAGAAAGTAGATTACACGGTGCTTCTCTTAAGCTCCACACTGAACTCTAGGAGATGAAAAGGATGCGGCCAAGTGCAGCCAGTCAGCTTGTTCCTCCTGCACCTGCAGACCCTGGTATTTCAAAGGGTTCTGGAGCCCAATCCCCAGAGGTCCCTGTGGCCCTCTCCAGATGCACCATTGCCTTTTCAGGCCCTAGTACAGGACGGGATTTACTTTCCCATGGAACAGGTGCTATAGCAAGAACCTAACTCATATACTCTCAAAACCTGCTGAGTTCCCATCTAGAAACAGGGAAATTGAGGCACAGAGCAGGCCCATAGCTTGTCCTGAATAAGGAGGATGACTCTAAGCAATGCTGACTGGAAGTAGGGCCCATGGTGATGGAAAACTCACGGGCCTGCACCTGGGAGTGTGGGAGGTTGATGGTCACTAGACCTGGAGGCCTTGGAGCCTTGGCCATGTTAATCATGGGACCCCAGAGCTAGGTTCACCTCTACTTCATTTTAATAAGAACTCCCATGTGGGTGTGGTGCTTACTGTCGGCAGATCCAGAGAGACTGTGGAGCCATCAGTCGGGACCAGGTTATCACAAGGTTTCTCACACCTCCCATTCCATCCTCCTTGCTGCTCCTCCAGCCTAGACCTCCAAGATGCTTGGTTGCCAAACTGTGCTGGGCCATCTCTATTCCATAATATTTCACCTGCACCTCCTTCAGGTTTCCTTCCTGCTTGGAGGGTGTCTCCATAGGCAAAGGAAGCCGTGTGCAGGGTCCTATCTGGTCTTTGGTATTTGAAAAAGCAGGCCCTGCCAATCATACCACCTGTCTCATGCCACGGACAGATTCCATAGAGCACAGCATCCAGGTATGGGGACATTTTTCCCACCCACACCAGGACCTGAGGCCTCTGAGCCCGACACACCCCTGCTCTCTCTATCCCAGTCTAGATGTGGCATGTTGTACTCAGACCCAAGAGCTACTGAATGCTGGTAGGCCATCTGGCTGGGCCATAAGAGCAGCTATGGAGAGTACACGGAGAGGTGGTGCTCACCTGGCCATTAAAGTAAGACTAAGGAGTTGGCAAGGCAGGCAGGTGAGAGGAGGCCTGTGTTCCTGAGAAATCAAAGGCAGGTCCTCCAAACCATGGCTGTCTGGCCTTATAAGAGAGGCAAGCTTGCAGCTATCAGGATCGTGGAGACAAGATGCAGCCAGCACCACCCAATCTCCATAAACACTGAGGGCCCGCTAAGGGTCCACTCACTATGATAATACAGTGGTATTACTTCAGACATTCTAACCCAACTTTGGGTATCATAGATATATGAAACAGATCTACAGATCAAACTTCAGGCTGGCAAAGGGCCTCTGACAGGAGCAGGAAGATCTGAGTTCAGATCCCCAGCACTCAACATAAAAAAACCAGGGTGGGATGCGCATCTGTGTCTGGACTGGGAGGTGAGGAGATACAGGCACATCCCAGAAGCCCACCGGCTCCCCAGTCTAGTCATTCAGTGAGCTCCAGGTTTACTAAGAGCCCTGCCTCAAAAACACATAACAATAGTCACAATGGGATATCCCTGATGTTGACCTCTGACCTCCACATACATGGATGCACATATGCACACATACCTGCAAGTGTTGTGGGACAATTTTATATTCTGTCAATAATGTTTTAAATAAATGCTGATTGGCCAATAGCCAGGCAGGAAGTATAGGTGAGACAACCAGACAGGAAGTAGAGGTGGGTCAAGGAGAACAAGAGAATTCTGGGAAGAGGACGCAGTCCTGCCCAGACACAGAAGAAGGAAGATGTGACTGCCTCACTGAAAAAGGTACAGAGCCATGTGGCTAACATAGATAAGAATAATGGGTTAATATAAGTTATAAGAGTTAATAAGAAGCCTGAACTAATGGGCCAATCAGTTTATGATTAATGTAGACCTCTGTGTGATTTCTTTGGGACTTAATGATTGTAGGAACCAGGCAGGACAGAAAACTTAGACAACAAATGGTGCCCACATGGACAACTGCATCCACATAAAGCCTGACAGAACTTGGGAAGTAATTCTAGACAAAAAAGAATAGAGTTAAGCATGACTTATTGATAACAGCATTTTCTTGGGTGTGTTCTGCTTGCTGGAAGCAAGCACTGTCATTTAAGAGTTACAGCAAAGATAGATTCAAAGACAAAATAAACCTCTAAATGGTTTATTGTATGTTTAAAAATATATGTAGGCTTGGAAGAAAAAAGCATAAAGTCCTTAAAAGGAAAAAGAAGAGAGAATAGTTGGGTGTGGTAGTACATGCCTTTAATCACAACACTTGGGAAGCAGAGGTAGATGGACCTCTGTCGGTTCAAGGTGTGGTGGCATACACCTTTAATCCCAGCACTTGGGAGGCAGAGGCAGGTAGATCTCTGTGAGTTCAAGGACAGCCGTATACAGAGGGAGTTTCAGGACAGCCAAAGATACACAGAGAACCTGTCTCAAAAGGCCAAAAAAATTAAAAGTAAAAATAAAAGAGATAGAGGTTAAAATAAAGCCACATAAAGATGAAAAATACACAGAGAGTCTGGATACTGTATGTTATTATGTTCTCTTTGAATTGTTTGAATGCTGAGGAAAGAGCAACAGCTGCTAAAAGATATTTATTTATAAATGCTGCTAAATTGATCTAAGATAGATATTTTGAAAATTCCTTGACTTCAAAATTGAAGTCAAAAGGTATGTTACTTTGGAGAAGAGAATTTTCTTTTGTTTCCACAAGAAATGAGGGGCTGTGGATTCATTCTCAGTTAAGAAAAAATCAGGTTTGATCAAGGAAGACCACCTGAGAAATCTCCAATAGTAACAGATGGCCCAGATGTCAGAATTCTACATCCAGAACAGATTCAAGATGCTGCCTGAGATGATGAGCCTTACAGGATACTCCAGTCAGGACTTGATCATAATTCAAAATTTTCTTTAGGTCCCCATAAGATTATCAGTGGCCCCAACCAGCAGGAAGTAGCCTAGAAAACTATACCCACACTCCCCCAAATGGACTATGGATATTTTCCTTAGTTTAAAAAAAAGAGGGGAAGTGTTGTGGGACAATTCTGTATTCTGTCAATTTTGTTTTAAATAAACGCTGATTGGCCAGTAGCCAGGCAGGAAGTATAGGTGGGACAACCAGACAAGAAGTAGAGGCAGGTCAAGGAGAACAAGAGAATTCTGGGAGGAGGATGCAGTCCTGCCCAGACACAGAAGAGGGAAGATGTGACTGCCTCACTGAAAAAGGTACCAAGCCATGTGGCTAACATAGATAAGAATAATGGGTTAATATAAGTTATAAGAGTTAATAAGAAGCTTGAACTAATGGGCCAATCAGTTTATGATTAATGTAGACCTCTGTGTGATTTCTTTGGGACTTAATGATTGTAGGAACCGGGCAGGACAGAAACCTCAGACAACACCTGCATGTACTGACTTATGCACACACATGAACATCACAATACATACTAACCACACAAAAATTAAATATGCATTAATTTAAAAAGCATGAATGCATTCTAAAACAACTCTTTAGTATAGGTACAATTTTACCATTTACTGTAAGAAAAACAGGAATAAGCTTGCATACTAATAAGATGGATGTGCTTTGTGCTTGCTTATTTTATACAAAGATAAAAACTCAGCTGAGTGTTTGATACCATAAGACCTTTAAATTTTCTTACGTTAGGGGCTGGAGACATGGCTCAGTGGTTAAGAGTATTGCCTGCTCTTCCAAACGTCCTGAGTTCAATTCCCAGCAACCACATGGTGGCTCACAACCATCTGAAATGAGATCTGATGCCCTCTTCTGGCCTGCAGGCAGACACACAGACAGAATATTGTATACATAATAAATAAATAAAATATTTTAAAAAAAATTTCTTACGTTATATGCATACGTGACTCTGTGTGCATGTATATACCACATGTATATACCCATGGAGGCCAGAAGAGGGCATCAGATCCCCCTGAAGCTGGAGTTACAGGCAGCTGTGCACCATCAGGTGTGGGTACTAGGATCCAAACTTGGGTCATCTGGAAGGGTAGTGCTCTTAACTTCTGAACCAGGTCTCAAGGTCCCAACATAGAGCTTTTCTTAAAATGTCTACACAACCCATGAGGATTCTCAGGATCAGAACTCAGACCATCGGGTTACATAACAAGCATTTCCACCCACCCAGCCACCTCTCCAGCCCCTCAGAGTTGATCTATATTTTTATTTTATAATCATCAATGTTAAAAATACTTCTTCGCATAAATGCATAGTAAAGTATGGCATATAACAGAAATTGTTGAAAATTCTGTCCTAATCCTAAACAAAAGTTCATTAAATAATTTTTATGAAATTAAGCCCCAACTCTTACAGCAATTCTAAAAACCAGACAGCCTAACACAGCTCGATGCAGGCTGAGGGGCGGTGGAAGGAGAATAGTACGTCTTTGCTTTTACACAGTTAGCTCCGTTTCTGTGAAGGCAGGAAGTTCTGTGATGCAAACACTCCGTCACATAACACCCAGCCCTTTGTACTAGAGCAAGAGGTGTGTCTGGCAGCAGGTCAGGCTGCAGCAGGTCAGGCTGCAGCAGGTCAGGCTGCAGCAGGTCAGGCTGCAGCAGGTCAGGCTGCAGGCAGCATACGCCTTGCAAAGCTCATTGGAAAGCAAGGCTGTAGTGAAGGAGCGGGATGCAGCACAGGTGAAGGAGACCGGAATTCCCTCAGATTCACTACAGAATTGATTTCACTACACATCAAAATTTTGGTCTTTGGGCGTTCAGAACCCTTTTTCCTTTTACAATTGCCAAACTTTCCACGACCCCCACATTCAGTAATAAACCCTGTATGGGCTTGACCTGTTTTCAGTGGCTTTGCCTTAGAGCCATGCTGCTGAGGATACTTCAGTTAGTTCTGAGAACTGTTGCAGGAGGCACATCTGCCTTCAAAAGGGGAAATGGAGGCCTTGGGAAGGCAGAGCCATCCTGCAAGTCACAGGGACAGCAGGGTGTGCTACAAACTGGCTTCCCCTACACACACACACACACACACACACACACACACACACACACACACAGAGAGAGAGAGAGAGAGAGAGAGAGAGAGAGAGAGAGAGAGAGAGAGAGGAGCACTGCTGGCGGCTAAGGGAAGGGAAGCCTAGCCTACAGTAAGAGGAGACCGAGTCAGCAGGACCCCGGGGCAAGGCCTAGACTGGGTCCAGGCTCTGTGCCTGGGTAAAGCTGAACTGGCAGAGCTGGAGAGAGAGAGAATATGCAGAGATAGGGTCATGTCACACTGAGCGCTGTGAGATCTTAGGGGACCAGAGTATGGGAAGGAACGCTGGGGCAGGGGGATTGGGAAGGTACAGTCTTGGTGGTTGGGCCCTAAGTAAGTTCAGAAGGAAGAGAAATGACCCAGGATTACCAGGAGGAGTTCCATCCTCTCAGGGACCAGCTTCTAGGAGGGACCCTTACAAGGAGATAGGGAGGAGGCTGTAGGGCATTTGTAGTCACGGACAGAGGGAGACGGAGGCAAGAAGGGCAGCCTCAGAAAAGCCAGAAGAGAACTCCATTACACTCAGCAGTTGGGGCCCAGCAGTGGTCTGCAGAGCATGGACAGAGGGAGGCCACGGGACAAGGATTCTCTTGGAAAAAGAGGCAGAGTGGACCGTGGTTAGAGTAGGGGCATCTGTGTGAGCCCTGGGGCCTGCCCAGCTTCCCTTACCATGAAAGACCTTTCAGATTTCCTCCTCAAACCCTTCCCAAGGGCTGAGAAAAGTGCTGAGCTCATTGCCCGTCCTGAGAAGGTGCTGATTCACTGGGCAGAGGGGCCTTGCGAGCCAGGATGGAGGAGGCCCAGCCCTGACTCAGAGGGGACCACACATGAGGTTGTCACAGAGGCTCCAGCTGTCAACAATATCAGCATTTTGTAGGGCCAAAAGTGGGCCAGAGCCAGCCCCAAGAACCAGAGAGAGGGCCACAGCCCCAGAGGACACCCCTGGACATAGGCAGTAGGGACTTCAGGGTGGGGCTCTCCAAAGGCACTGTCACTCTAGCTCGGGGATCAAGGAGAGCTCTATGGGCCAAGAGGATGCCTTCCTTTAAGCTGGGTAAAGAAAGGAAGGGAAAGGATGTTCCTAACAGGGGCTCCCAGCAGGAAAGCAAAAGGCCTTGTCAGCATCTGGCAAGAAACCCGCGCTGGCTGGTCCTTAGGGCAGTCTAGAAGGCTCCACAAGCCGCGAGGCTGAAGGGAAGCTGCCGTCTAGGTTATGAGAGAACTTTGAACATCCAAAGAAGAATCTGAACTTTGTCCTGGACACCGGGGGAGCCCTCCCAGCAAGAAAGACACCATCTGTCTGGGACAGCTGTGCAAAGAAAGTTTGATCCTCAATAGATGGAAATGAACCCATCATGATCTCCCACGGGGCAGCCCCACCAGCCAGTCTGATTTTATTTTTTAATCTAGAAATTCTGCTGGGATAAAAATAGCTAAGGGCGGGGTGTCACCTGCAGCACAGGTAGAGAAAGTAGGTCATGGCTATGGGCCACCCGGGAGGTGAATGAAGGAGCTGGGGTTCAAATCACAGCCCACCACTAACTTTCTTCCCCCCCTGCAGACTGCAAGCAGGGTCTACAGCCCACGCTCCAGGCCTGCAGCCATCCTCCCTCCCCTTCTGGGGCATCCCCTCTCCCAGCTGGTGTCCAGCACCTTCTGGCATCCTTCCCAGACGTCAGCAGTGCACTTCCCAGAAGAACCCAGTGCTTACTTTCTTGGAGACGTTGCTTCCAAGACTCATAATTCATTTATGAGTACATAATCCTTTATCTCTTTATTGCTACTGTTCCCTTATTCATTAAGCTCTGTGCCCTGTGTCGACTGCTCTATGATATAAGCATAATCTTTCCAGACTGGAGAGATGGTTCAGTTGGCAAAATGCTTCCTGTGCAAGCGTGAGGACCTGAGTTCAGATCCCCAGCACGCACCTACAAGGCCAGGCATGGAGGTGTGTGCCTAGGGAGACGGAGACAGGGAGATTCCTGTAGCTCATCACCCAGTTAGTCTTACCAAATTGGTGAGCTGATCCAGGTGCAGTGAGAGAATCTACCTCCAAAAAACAAGATGAAGAATTATAAAAGAAAAATGCCACTCAACAACCTCTGGCCTCTACACACAGATGAATTTTATATGTACACACACACACACATGAATATTCTTTCTGAAATATGGGTCTATTTTCTAAGATCCAGACCTCTTCACTTGTAGCCCTGTCTACCTCCGTCTGTCTTGTCTATTCTCACAGCTGGGGCTGAAGATGCAGCTTAGTTGGTAGAATGCTTTTCTAACATGCAGGAAACCTGGGTGCCAGCTCCAGCACCCAATGGGTGTGGTAGTTCATGCCTACAATCTCAGCACTTTGAGACAGAAGGCAGGAGGATGGGGAGTTCAAGGCCATCTTCGAATACATACCAAGTTTGAGGCTAGCCTGGGCTACGTGAGACTCTGTCTCAAAAAAATCAAATAAAATAGGCAGGCAGTGGAGGCACACACCTTTAATCCCAGCACTTGGAGGCAGAGGCAGGAGGACCTCTATGAGTTCAAGGTCAACCTGATTTACTGATTGAGTTCCCTGACAGTTAAGACTACACGGAGAAATCCTGTCTCTGAAAAACCAAAATAAATAAATGAATAATAAAATCTTGGGGCTGAAAAGGTGGCTCAGCTGTTAAGAGCACTGGCTGCTCTTCCAGAGAATTGGGGTACGGGTCCCAGTACCCACATGACAGCTCACAACAGGCTGTAACTCCAGCTCCAGAGGGTACATTGTCTTTTTTTTTTTTGACCTCTGGAGGCACCAGGGATGCGTGTGGTTCATGTGCACATAATATACATACACTCAGGCGAAACATCCAGAACACATAAAATAAAAGTAAATAAACTTTTAAAAAATAAATAAAAATCTCATACAGTAAAACTTACCCTTTCATCTTCTGCCTCACAGTCCTGCAAACCCAAACACATGTATAGAATTGTGTAACCACCATCAGAACAATTCCATCATCCTCCAAAACTCCCTCGTGCTACCCCTTACAGACACACCCTCACCACACCAGTAACCCTGGCAACGGCGGATACATTTTCCATCACTGTAGTTTTGTCTTTTCCAGACTGTCAGATAAATGAGATTATCCAGTGTGTAACCTTCTGGCTGCTTTCTCTCATTTAACAGAAATGTCTTTGAGCGCCGTCCAAGCTGGCACATGTGTCAATCGCATCCCTTTTACTGCGGAATAGTGGTCTGTTGTTGAGGGATGCACCACGCTCTGCGAACCGTTCATCCGTTGAAAGTTGTTTGGGTTGTTTGTGGCTGTGGGCTATTACAAGCAAAGCTGCTATGAACATTTGAGGGCAAGTTTTCATGGGAAGAGAAGCTTTTATTTCTTCTCTAGGGTAAATAACAATGGTGTGTTTCTTAACGACAGAGAGAAATGCCCTGGTACGTGGTTTTGTCCGTGTGAGCCCCTCTAGGGTGTGTTGACACAAACCTCAATGGTATAGCCCGATGCATGCCTGGGCTTGTGGTCTAGCCTGGTTCCTGGAGGTCGCATCACTGAGTGGATACTGTGGGCCACAGTAACATGGTGACATCTGTGCATTTAAGCGTGCATAACGGTAGGGAAGATACAGTAAGTGTGCAGTGAACGTGTGAAGGGCTGGGAATGTGGCTCGGCTGGCAGAGTGCTTGCCCAGCATACATGAAGCCTTGCCTTCAATCCCTAGCACAACACAAACCAGATGTGGTGGCTCACATCTATAATCTCAGGAGCAGGAGGTAAAGGCAAGAGGTTCCAAAGTCAAGATCATCTCGGGCAATCTATCAAGTACAAGACCAATCAGGCATACACAAGACCAGTCTCAAAAAAATAAAATTAAGTGTGCTATGCCTGATGGCAGAAGCCTATAATTCCTGTTAAAGTAAAGGAAGCTGAGGCAAATACAAGGCCTGCCAGGGCAACAGTGTGGATTCAAGACCAACCTGAACAATTTAGTAAGGCTGTCGAAATAAGAAGTAAAATCAGGGCTGGGTAGAGCCCTTGTTTAGCATGTACAAGGCTCTAGGTTCAATCCCAGGACCACAAAAGGAAGAAGATGGCAAAACTAAGTTCTGGGCAGGCACCTGTGCAGAGCGTGCAGAAAAGGATGTCACACTGGCATGCTGGAGTGGAAATGAGCGTGAAGGCCTGCATGACTATCTACGCCGCTGCAGAGTCCAGACACACACACTAGACCACACTACTATGTGTGACTATCTACACCGCTGCAGAGTCCAGACACACACACTCAGACCACACTACTATGTGTGACTATCTACACCGCTGCAGAGTCCAGACACACACACTCAGACCACACTATGTGTGACTACACCGCTGCAGAGTCCAGACACACACACTTAGACCACACTACTATGTGTGACTGTCTACACCACTGAAGACTCCAGACACACACACTTAGACCACACTACTATGGCTCTTTTGCCTTAGAAACTTTGACATTTCACAAATGCATTTCCACATGTGAGGCTCATGATTTAGCCCCAAGCCCTGCAAACAACCTATGTTTTGTATGCTTTTGTAAGGATGCTCAGCTTAAAGAAAACATTGTCAAATCTCACAAAACACTCTATAAGCAGGTTTCTGCTTGTTGGTTCTATTTTCTTTTTTAAATCTCCATGTCACTGCCTTCTACTTCCATACCCTGTCCCACTGGCAGGTCTTTGGGGACACACATGAACTGTCATCTCCCAGGATAAGACCATCTGGGGTTACTGCGGGAAGCCCAAAAGGTGCGGTGCTGCAGTCACCTTCCCTTGGGAGGTGAAAGGAATGTGTGCACGTCTGATGAGGCCAGAGACAGCCTTCAGTGAGTTCCTCAGGTTTTCTGAGACCTGGAACTCACGGGTGAGGCTGTGCTGAGTGGCTGGCGAGCCCCAGGTTCCTCTGTCTCCCCACTCCCAGCACTAAGAATAGAAGTGTGCACAGCATGCCCAGTGTTTCATGTGGGTGCTAGAGCTCAAACTCAGTTCCTCTTGCTTGCACAGCAAGCTTTTGACCAACTAAGTCCTCTCTCCAGCCCTGAAATACTCTTTCATAGATGTAAAAGGAGCAGACAGTGAGACGGCTCAGCACATAACGGTTTCTGACGCTGAACCTGAGAACCTGAGCTCAGAACCTGGAACGCACATGGTGGCGCACGCCTTTAATCCCAGCACTCGGGAGGCAGAGGCAGGCGGATCTCTGTGAGTTCGAGGCCAGCCTGGTCTACAAGAGCTAGTTCCAGGACAGGCACCAAAGCAAGAGAGAAACCCTGTCTCAAAAAAACAAAAACAAAAACAAAAACAAAAATTACCTTTAGGAAAGGGAGGCTGGGGTGTAGCTCAATAGATTGAGTGCTTATCCAGCATGTGGGAAACCCTGAGTTTGATACCTAACACATGCCTGTGACCTCTGAACTTGGGACATTGAGGCAAGAGGGCTTGAAGTTCAAAGTCATCCTCAGCTACAAGTGAATTTGAGGCCAGCCTGGGTTACATGAGGTTTTTGTCTCAAAAAACAAAAAGTTAGGATCTGACAAGACAGCTCAGTGGATAAGAGCATGTGCTGTTCTTGTAAAGGACCCAAGTTTGGTTCCCAGCACCCACATGGTGGCTCACAACCATCCTATATTTTCCCAGACAGTGCCACCAAATGGGGACCAGACATTCAAATATCCAAGACTACAGGGACAACTCAGTCAAACCACCACATGGTGGGGGAGGGGGCACACGTGTGCCATAGTGACAGCACACATGTGAAGATCAGAGGACAATCTGTAAGTTCTCCCTCTCCTTCTCCCCTCTTTCCTCTCCCCTCCCCCCTCCCCTCTCCCCTCTCCCCTCTCCCCTCTTTCCTCTCCCCTCTCCCCTCTCCCTCTTCCTCTCTCCCCTCTCCCCCTCCCTCTCCATCTCCCTCTCCCCTCTCCTTCTCCCTCTCCCCTCTCCCTCTCCCTCTCCCTCTCCCTCTCCCTCTCCCTCTCCCTCTCCCTCTCCCTGTCCCTCTCCATCTTCCTCTCCCCTCACCATGCAGGCTCTGGGAATTGAAACCAGATCTGTCAGGCTTGCTGGCAAGCAACCTCAGAGGCCAAGCCATCTCATCAACCCGTTCTAATTCATCTCTTGAAAAGGCTGCTCTTTCTCTGTTGAATGGCCTGTGTGTCTTCATACATATTAATCATACTACATGGATCAAATCCTGAACCCTTGCTTCTGTTTGATTGACCTCTGGATCCTTCTTGTTGACCATGTTCCTCTGCAATGGGGATAATTGCAGTTTTATGCTGAGTTTAAATCTGGGCAGGATGATGCCTCCCAACTTATTTCTTTTACCTATTCCAATTCCTTTGTCTTTCCATTGAATATCATAGTCTACCTTTTAAATCTACCAGAGGAGATTCTATCGGGATTTTGATTGACATGTTGAATATATAGTTCATTGCGGGCAGTTGACCCTCTCAGCTAGCTGAGCCTTCAGTCCACAAAGTATGGCCTATCTTTCTGTTTGTGTCTTCGCTGACTTCTCACAACAACCTTTTGTAGCTCCCAACATACAGATCCTACACCTCGCAGCTGCCTTTCTCGTAAGATGATCCACCCTCGTGCAGCAGAATCACGTCCACACTATACGCCACTGTCTTCGCTAGGGTTTCTCCGGCTGTGAAACGACACCATGACCACAGCCTCTCATAAAGGAAAACTTTTACTTAGGTCTAGTTTACAGTTCAGAGGTTTAGTCCACTATCATCATGGCGGGAAGCATGATGGCCCGAAGGTAGACATGGTGCTGGAGAGGAGCTAAGATTTCTTTCTTTTTTTTTATTTTCGAGACAGGGTTTCTCCATAGCTTTTTGGCTCCTGTCCTGGAACTAGCTCTTGTAGACCAGGCTGGCCTTGAACTCACAGAGATCTGCCTGCCTCTGTCTCCCGAGTGCTGGGATTAAAGGCATGCTCCCGGCTAGGAGCTAAGATTTCTACATCTGGATCCTTAGGCAGCAGAAAGGGAGTGGGCCACTGGGCCTGGTTTCAGTTTCTGAAAGCTCAAAGCCCTTGCCCTGTGACACTTTCTCCAACAAGACCAAAACTACTCCAACTAGGCCACACCCACTACAACCAGGCCACACCTACTCCAACCAGGCCACTATTACTCCAACCGGGCCACACCCACTCCAATCAGGCCATTCCTACTCCAACAAGGCCACACCCATTCTGACACGGACACGCCCACTCCAGCCAGGCCACACCCATTCATCCAACAAGGCCGTACATATTCCAACAAGGGTATACCAACTCCAACAAGACCATACCTACTCCAACAAGGCCATACCTCTAATAATGCCACTCCCTATGAGCCTAAGGGGGCCATTTTCATCCAAACCACCAGAGCCACCCTGTTCAGTGAGTTTCCAGAGAGCCCACCTGGCATGCAGCAAGCCTTCGCCAGGATCTCTGAATTTATCGCTCTGCATTTATCACGCTAGTTCTCTGAGTGCGGCTCCTTCTGGGTACGCATTATTTCCCTTACTCTAGGAGAAGAATGTCAAGCTTTGGAAAGGAAGTATGACAAACGTTCTTCTGTTTTGCTCCCTGAATTCTCTCACCCTGGTGTTACTTTTCTGTTGCTCTGATCTGTGACCAAGGCAACGTATAGAAGGCTGGAGAGATGGCTCAACAGTTAAGAGCAAATACTGTTCTTCCGGGGAACCTGAGTTTGGCTCCCAGCACCCACACCAGGCACTAACTACCTGTTCCTCCAGCTCCAGGGGAATCTGATAGCCTCTTCTGGCCTCTGTGGGCACCTACATGCATGTATCCTTCATTCACCTAGTCAAACATATACACATTAATAGAAATACATTCTTTCTGAAAAAGGAAAAAGAAGAGGAGGAGGAAGAAGGAAGAAGGAGCTTACTTGGGGCTATGGCTCCAGAGGGATAAGAGTGGCAGGCATGGCACCTGGAGCAGGAAGATAAGAGATTGCATCTTCAGCTTCAAACACAAAACAGAGCAAACTGGAAGAGGGGGCGAGGCTCTGAACAATAAAACCCTACCTCCCCAATAGCATACTTCCTCCAGCAAGGCTGCACCTCCCAAGTGTCTTTAAACAGCGCCACCAACTGGAGGCCATGTGTTCAAATGCCTGCGCCTGCAGGGGACATCTCTCACTCAAACCAACTCCCCCTCTGAGTGTGAACAGGGCTCACGAGTACAATGAGGTATTTTGTATCACTGGATCATGTTCACGTCTATGCTATGGAAAGCCACGGTGGAGGAGATAGCAGAGGTCTCAGGAAGTTAAGGCCCTCTGTCTCAGGACTGTGAAGAACATGGAAGTAGACCCCAAGTCTCAGATGAGATCACCGGGTTCCCACACCTTGATTTAAGCCTCTGGAGACCATGTGGAGAGAACATAGCTGTTCAGTGCTCAGACTTCTGACTTACCAATATGACAGCTAAAAAAAAAAACACAGTCACTACCTGTATCCACGGCTACCATCTGTGGGTTCAGTCAAGCACAGATCAAAGGTAATCCAGTAAAGAAATAGCATCTGTGCAGAACATGTACAGACTGTTTCTTCCTGTCATTATCCCCCAAACGACACAGTATAGCAACTGTTGACATCATAACAACTGTGTATTATTATAAGTAATCTAGAGATAATCTAAACTATATGGGAGGGATGTGTGTAAGACATGTGTGACCGCTACTCCATCTTCTTTAAGGAACTTGAGTATCTGAAGTACTTGAGAGAGCCTGGAACCAAGCCCCCTCCGATCCTGAGGGACAACTATCATTTTATGCAGCAACAGAAAGCCAACTCAGAGTTGGGGTGACTGGGCATGTAGCTCCTTTGGTACAGTGCTTACATAGTGTGCAGGAAGACACCCCCTCAACCCCCCTCACCCGGTGCACCACACAAACCAGGCTGGGTAGCACACACCTGTCTTCCAGCACTAGGGGGCAGAAGTAGGAGGATGAGGGGAAAAGTTCAAGGTTATCCTTAGTACATAGTGAGTTTGAGGCTAGTCTGGGTCACACAGGACTCTGTCTTAAAACAAAACAAAATGGCACTGTCCTGTCCCAGAGTCTGGCTGCCAAGTTCTTACTCCCTGTCAGACATAGTTTTTTCCAGTTGCCTTCTTAGGGGGAGGGCATTAGAGCCTTCTCTGTTTCTGCCTTGAGTTTGGATTGGGTTTTCTGTTTGGATCCCAGGTTTAGAGACTCTTTGGTCCATAGCAGTCTTATTAATGGTCTGTGCCCTGCCCACTTTTATTGGCACTGTTTGGTTCCGTTGGTTCAACTAGTGAACGAAATGTCCATCAACCCATCTCCCCGAGCAATAGCTCATCCTTCACTAGAGCCTGCCTCTAACTCTGCCTTGGGCCCCATCTGTGGTAACAGCTGTCTTAATCCCAGGCCCACGTTCCCTTACTAAACACTTCATATAGCTTAATTACCTGCATATGAATTCCATAAAATTAAGATTTCATATTCAGGGTCTTAACTTTATTCAAGAGTATCATGCAGAAACCCATCTCTTGGGATCTTTGGCTCTTGGTTTCCTGTTGCCAGACCCATCACACTGTGGTATGTTAGGCCACTTGTTTTTGACCGCTGTCTGACATCTCACCATGTGACCACACAGCCACAGGCCACTCATCCTCTCTGCTGCTGGTGGGCACTGGGGCAGACTCCAGATCTCTCTCTTGTGAACAACACCGCTCTGAACATTTTCACCCAGGCCTCCTGGCTCAGCAGTTGACGTCACAGAGTCAAGTTTTCTTAAATAAATCAAGGCGGGAGGGTTGTGTATCTTCACCAGAAAAGAAACAGGCCCTTAAAGAAGTTTCTCAACGGGGGCCTGCCCTCTACTACACTCAAGGAACAATGGATCCATGACAGGCTTCCAAGCCCAGCACCCAACCCAGGGCTATGGAGCAAGAACTTGAACAACTACCACCACCAGAGAGTTTCAACATCCCCAGCTAGCTGTAAGGAAGCGGGTGACCACAAGGGTAGCTCGCTCTGAGTTGTGGGCAGGGATGTGGCCCCAAAGTGTCTCTCTGTGCACTTGGGATGGACCGTCCCAGAAAGTCACCCCCACTCCTAGCCCCACTCCCATGCCAAACCACACAGGGCATGTGGTGGCAGCGAGTACGGCTGGCGAGTGGTCCAGATGGGAAGTGAATCTCAGCCCCAGGCCCGCCCCTGCCCTGCCAGACTTCTCTGGGGACCCTGGTTGAGTCACCAAACTCTGCGAGGCCAGAGTGTCCTTACAGAGCCCCAGGGAGGTGCACGCCCAGTGAGATAAGAGCTCTGACATCCTTTGGATTGGAGGGAAAGTTCGAGAGGGTGGGGAGCCTGAGAGTAGCGCCATGAGTAACAGGAAGGGGGGTCCCAAAGTGTGTGGTCACTGTCAAATCAGGGCTGACAATGGCCCCCTTTGAAGGCAGAAGTACAACACCAGTGCCCCTCACCTACACTGTATCAATAGGAGTGGACCACACCTACAGAAGCAGGCTCTGCCTAGGGACAGGGAAACCCCAGAATCAGGGACACAGTGTGTGAAAACAGCTAGATTAAAGTCCCAGTTTCCCTCCTTCATAGCATGGGATGAGGCAGCTTCCTGGAGGCTTTCAAGTTGGTTTTCTCATCCTTAAAATGAGGACGGCAAGCTGGGTGTGGTGGCTCACTCCTTTGATGCCAGCACTCGGGAGTTAGAAGCAAGCGGATCTCTGTGAAATCAATGCCAGCCTGGTCCACAGAGCAAGGAGACCTTGTGTCTTACTTTTCAATTGCAGTGAAAACACACCATGACCAAGGCAACTTACAAAAGAAAGCACTTGGGAACTCATGGTTTCAGAGGGTTAGAGTTCATCACCATCTTGGGAGGGAACATGGCTGCAGGCAGGCAAGCAAGGAGCTGGAGGAGTAGCTGAGATCCACAAGTATGAGACAGACAGACAGAGAGAGAGAGAGAGAGAGAGAGAGAGAGAGAGAGAGAGAGAGAACTGGAAATGGTGTGTGTGGGCTTTTGAAACGTTAAAGTCCACCCCCAGTGATATGCCTCTTCTAACAGGCCACACCTCCTAATCCTTCCCAAGCAGCTCCACCAACTGGGAATCAAGTATTCAAACATACACACCTATGGGGACCAGTCTCACTCAGACCACCACACACCGAGACCAAGTTTCTGTCAGTCCAGCTTCCCACCCAGCACCCCTGTGTCCTCATGCCAGAGGCCGGCCAACCAGCTCCCTGCGTACCAGATAACCTACCTCCATCACTGGAGAGGGAAGCAGGACTCTCTCAGAGCCGCAGCCAGGACAGGTGATCTCAGGTGGGCTTCATGTGTGCTTGCCTCAGCCAGGACAGGTGATCTCAGGTGGGCTCACGTGATCTTGCCTCAGCTGGGACAGATGATCTCAGGTGGGCTTTGACTTCCCGAGCCCAGAAGAAGCAGGTTTTGAGTTCACTCCCCCGACCCACCCCCAGGCGGGGAAGCCAGGCCCTGCCTTCCTGGGCTCTGCTTCGTAGACTCCGTGTGTTGGCTCTGACAGCAGCCTTCCAGTGCGCCAAGCTCGAGGCACGAGTCTTGAAGCACATCCTTGGACATCGGGGTTTGCAGTCGCTCATACTTAATTGAGTTGACAGTTCTAAGGCTGGGGATGCAGCTCAGCTGGCAGAGTGCTTGCCTGGCATGCATGAAGCCCTAAGTCCAACCATTTGCAAACATGAGATCAGACACGAGGGGAGGCACCTGGGGAGATGGCTTAGTGAGTAAAAGTGCTTGCTCTACAAATATAGAAACCTGAGTTTGGATGTCCTGCACCAACATAAAAAAGGAAAAAAAAAAGGCAGGCAAGCCAGGCATGACTGGGTGTGTTTGTAAACCCCTGGTTCTTGGAGGTAGGAGTGCAGATGGGGGTTCACTGGGGTCTGCTTAGCTGGAAAACAGCAAGTTCAGTGGGAAGCAAATATTCAAACGTATGCATGTATGGGGACCAGTCTCAGTGAAAAGACTGTCTCAAGAGAATAAATCAGAGAGCAGTGGAGGAAGACCCTTCTGTCTTCCTCTGGCTATATGAGCGGGTGGGGGGGGGATAAACAACAAACAAAAAGTGTCCCTGGTAGCACCTGCACTTGGGAGATGGAGACATGAGAGTCAGAAGCTCAGTCATATTAGCGATGCAGTGGGTTGGAGATCATCCTTGGATACATGAGACCCTCCTTATTCAAAATGAAGTGGGCCATTCCACAGGTTCCCACTGATGAGACACCAGCAACATCTCTGTCTACTGCAGTGGCCCAGACGGCCTGGTTGGAGCTAGCAGCAGCAGGGACAGAAACCAGAGGAGTCTGTCCAATGCCTGGTCCAGGCTCCATCTCTGTTCTCAGCAGGCCAGCAGCAGCTCCAGTGGCATCTTGCAGGGCCAACTTTTCAGTGTATGAAGTATTTCCCTAGGATGAGAGGAGGCTTGGGGCGTGGACATCAGGGTGGAAGATGCCCACTCAGCTCCATCCAGCTCAAGAGCAAGGCAGGTTTTGCTACTTGAGTGTTTCCTGAACCAGGGTGCCTGTGGTTGGAAAGAAGCAAACCCATTTCTGCCAGGAACTACAGCCAGACCCCTCCTGAAGAGCCCTCCTCCTGACTCTGAGGCCCCACACCCACCGCGCATTTATTCCCTGGCCGGGACTGTACTTCACTTCTTAAACAGCTCCTTTAGGGTCCTCCACTCTTTCTCCCATCCATTGTCTCCACTTTCTGCCCCCAGGACCGCATCTGGGCACTCCCCTCCCCACACTCCATCCCCAGACATCAGCACTGGTTTTCTAGGCCCCTTTTGTCTGGCCCTTCTGAGTCTGGGGCTCAGCCCAGATCAGCAATTCTAAGTACCCACTTTTCCTCTGGGTTCACACAAGGTGCCCATTGTCCACTGTGCAATAGAAGCCCATCCATGTTTATGCTGTGAAGGAGAAAGGGTGTTTACTCAGGTCGGCTGCACCGCCTTGCACGCTGTGCACAGCCACACCTGTCACAGGATGGACACGGGCTTCTCCTACCCCCCCCTTTGGTTTATCAAGACAGGGTTTCTCTGTATAGCTTTGGAGCTTGTCCTGGAACTCTCTGTGTAGACCAGGCTAGCCTCAAACTCACAGAGATTCTCCTGCCTCTGTCTTCCGAGTGCTGGGATTAAAGGCGTGCACCACCACCGCCCGGCAGATGCGTGCTTCTTGTGGGCCCTGAGGTAGATAAAGCACATAGGCCTGCAGGGCACAGAATGGGTACGTAGGAACAGGGATGGCAGTGGGACCCGTGGGACCAGGTACAACCACTGTCTGTATCTACCCGAGTTCTTCCCAGGACAGCCTTATAGGTACCCATAGATGCCCAACTGCCTGTATAAAATGATAACACTTTCACACATAACCTACTCAAATCCTCCCATCCACCTGAACTACATAGAATACCTCATACGACATCAATGCTACACAAACTGTTATTATTCTGTGTTGTGTAGAAAACACTGATGAAGAAAAGGAGTAAAAAAGCACATTCTTCTGAATATTTTAAGAGAATTGATGGAATCTGTGTTTACAGAACCTAAGGATACAGAAAGCGGAAGGTGTGGTCTTTAGTGCACTAATCCTCCCTCTGCTCAGGTCCTCTGAGACCCCTTCCATTCATTTCTCCTGCCACAACGTGAATCCTCTCACCTGCCCTCCCAGGTGGGGATCACAGTTCCTGGTGTAGTGCTAAGGGCAGGAGGCTGGAGATTACCTGAGGAGGAGGAGGACCAAAGGGAAGGAAGCTACCAAGAATCCTAGCACAGCAAGGCTACAAAGGCAGCCCCAGTTGCTGTGGTTGTTTAGAGGCAAGGTCTCACTATGTAGTCCTGGCTGGTCGGGAACTCCCTACACAGCTCAGGTTGACCATGAACTCAGAGGTCTGCCTGCCTCTGCCTCCTGAGTGCTGAGACTAAAGTTGTGTGCCTCCACGCTTGGTGGGTCTATTGTTCTTCTGACCAGCTATGATGTGCTCAAGGTGACATGGCAAATCCTACGGCCTAGACAGGGGCTTGGGAATTTAGTCTGGGTCTCAGGGTGGGTGGGTCAGGTCATAGCCTGGAGGCACGCTTCTCATCCTGTGAGCACGCTCACATGCTATATCCCCCACATAGAAAGGTACTGCACACAGTAAATCAAACCCTGTGAGTGCACTGTGGCTGCGGTATTAGCGGCCTTAGCTCTTGTGGCCACTCAGTGTGAGCTATTACAGGCTCAAAACAAAACCACACTGCCTCACAGATCTGGAAATCGGAAGGCCAAGATCAAGATGCCGAAAGGGCCCCACTCCCTCCCCAACACTCTTTTTTGACGGCTGACAACAACCATGAAAGCTCAGCTGTGGCCACGTCACTGCAGCCTTCAGATGGTCTAGGCTTGTGTCTCTGTGTCTTTTCCTATGAAGACATCAGTGGTGGGAGCCTGCCTTGAATCCAGCATGACCCTGTCTTCAACTTGCCACCTTACACCTGCAAGGACTGCACCTCCGAACGAGGTCATACGCTAAGCTTCTAGGTGAACAGAACTTTTGGTGGGGGATGGGCACAGACCACTATACGATCCACTAGAGCAGTGGTCCTCAACCTTCTAACGTGACCCTTTAATACAGCTCCTTGTGTTGTGGTGACCCCAACCGTAAAATCATATTCGTTGCTACTTCATAACTGGAACTTTGCCGCTGTTATGAATCATAATGTAACCATCTGTGTTTTCCGATGGTCTCAGACCGGTGAAAGGGTCATGTGACCCTGAAAGGGTCGTGACCCTCAGCTTCAGAACTGCTGCACTAGTCACATTTATAAAGTTGCAGGAGTAAGGACGTGGGCAGCTTTGGGGACACTATCATTTACCTACTACAAACATATTTGATGACTGTGAGAGATCTGAAGGAAATTGAAGGAAAGAAATTGGACAGAGTAGGGAGATCAGGTTGCAGTACTGATAGGCAGGTCCTACTGAGATGATCTGAAAGAAGTCCTCAAGACTAGAAGGGATGGGTGATTTGGGTGTGGGCGGAAAAGGGCATCCAGAAGAAGAGAGAGAGCAGTGCAAAGGTCCTGGGGCATGAGCGTGCCATGCCGGAGGCTGGAACAGAGTGAATGAGGGGCCGAGAAACAGCAAGATGGGCTCCCATGGGTCTTGCAGGTCCCAATACACCTTGTCTCCTCACACCGCTGTGTGAAGACTGCCGGAGCTGAAGAGAAGCAGGAATGCCTCTGTTGTCACTTATCGCTCACTCTGGCTGCTGGTTTAGACCCAGGCTGTAGGGGACTGTGGCTGAGGCTAACTCAGCTTCCAGCTCTTCACCACACCCTGCTGCCTCAGGCAGCCAACACTCCACAGCTCTCATGAGAGGCGCCTCGGGGGCCTGCCTCCCCGGCTGCTGGACCCCCCAGCCTGCCCACAGGGCTCAGGTTTCCCCTAGTCAGCTGTACCCACCGAGCTAGGAAAGGCGACTTTCCAGAAAGAGCTCGTCATTTTCCATTCGGAAAACTTCGCTGCTCCCGCCCCCGTCCCCTGCTACCAAAGCGGAGTGCCAAACGCTCGGATATTCCGGGGCCCAGGGTCCCCAGAGCCGGGGCACAGTGGATCTCACCTGCCAACAGCTACCCACAACCAAAACATCCGTTCCTCAAGTTGACCAGGCTTCTAACCCCATAGGGACCCTCCCTGCCCTCCACACTAGCTCGCCACGGTGCCACCTACAGCCTCGGCCTTGCTAATATGGAGCGTACCCAGAATAGAAGCCCCTAAGTACCCTTGGGAAGAGGGGCATAGGGCCTGGGACTTGCGCTCCTGGCTTCACTGTGGGGGTAAATGAAGCATTCTCTCAAAACCTGTCCTCTATGGGATCGCTTGCTCTCCTAGCCACTGTGAAGCCTGTCAACACACGTAATCTCTCCATGTTTGTGGAGCCAGCAGTGTCTGCAGAGCCCAAGGTCATGGGCTGGGACAATTTCTTTCTCCAGAATAGTGACATTTCCTTTCTCCTCCTCCTCCAGCTTCACCCCACACTCCTCCCTGAGGTGTCCCCAAGACCCAGCTAAGTGTTTTCCCCAAAGTACCCGAGGCTCAGACCTCCTGATACATCTCAACCTATCTCCATGTTCCCCAATGGACAGTATTCACAAGTCTTATGTAAATTAAAGTGTGGAGGTGTCTGTTCACATGTGAACAGAGGGGCAATCCCCTTTTCATTCAGTCCTGAAAAAAAATAGTAAAATTTGATGTCAATCAAAACTGGTTCTGTCATTTCTTAAAGGTGGTGCTTGGGGCATTTTCCTAAGTCTCTGAGTCTCCCTACCTGTAAGCAGGCCTCAGTTTTTTGTAGCACGCTACACTGTAGCGGTTTAGTTGATGTGGATGGGGAGAATTCTGCCAATGCCTAAATAGTTGTCAAGCATTGGTGATTTTAATAAGAATGTGCCCCATGGACTCATGTGTTTGAATACTTGGTCTCCAGTTGGTGGCGCTGTTTGGAGGAGGTATAGGTGGCCTTGCTGGAGGAGGTGTGTCACGTGGGGTGGGCTCTGAAGTTTCAAAGCCTCCACTACATCTCTCTCAACTTCATGTTTTTAGATGTGAGCTATCAGTTTCCTGCTCTAGCTGCATGCCTCACTCCAGCATGGTAGACTCTAAGCCCTTGGTCATGGTGTTTATCACAGAGAAGTAGCCAGTGCACTGAACTAGGCTCTTGATGAGC
This sequence comes from Neodon shergylaensis, assembly GCA_025134845.1. NCBI lineage: Eukaryota > Metazoa > Chordata > Mammalia > Rodentia > Cricetidae > Neodon > Neodon shergylaensis. The sequence goes on from JABTXL010001191.1 coordinate 2,154,239, forward strand.
CTGCTCTTGCCCACAAAAATCTCCAAAGACTAAGTGAGGGTCCAAGCATTCTTTTTTTTTCTATGTATTTCTTTCTGTTATTTTTGAGATTATAAAATAATTGCATCATTCCCGTTTCCCTTTTCTGTAGGTGGAGGCTGCTTGTTTGTGCCTGGCTGCCCAGACCTGAAATAATCACACAGAAATTATATTAATTACAACACTGCTTGGCTAATTACTTAAGCATATTGCTAGTTAGTTCTTATATCTGAAGTTAACCCATTTCTATTATTTTATATTTCACCATGAGGCTTGTGGTTGACTGGTAAGGTAACGGGGCGGATGTCTTTCTCCTTCAGCAGCTATCTGGCATCTCCTTGACTCCGCCCACTTTCCTTCTCTATCTGTTTGGAATTCCCACCTTACTCTATTCTGCCCTGTTGTAGGCCAAAGCAGCTTTATTCATTAACCAATAAAAACAAGGAGTTCCCATACCATTTCCCCTTTTCTGTCCAAATAAAAAGGAAAGTATTAACTTTAACATAGTAAAATTACATACAACAAAACAGCTATAAAAGCAAGAATTATAGTTATAATATTTAATCTATTTACATTTGGCAAATTAAGGAAAATACTATGTCATCTACCTTATTTTTATGAGTCTAAATTTTTATATCTAATCTATCTTTTATAATTATAAAACTGTCTTTCTTCAACTCCATCAAAGACTCCAGAAGGATATGCGATTACCTAAGTAAGTAGGAAGTTCATTGTCAGCAACTTCCAAAACTCTAGAATTAACAGAGACATATTGCTGCCTGGACAGTCACCCAAAGTTCTTCTGTAACATTGGGACATCCAATCTTCAGCATATAGGACCATAGTATCTGGCAGACTTTTCCATGAAGCAGGAAATTACAAAGAGAGTTTCATCTATATTGGCAGTTTGTCAGTCACTTTTTTCTGTGTCCTGCAGAATGTCTGGCAGACTCTTTCATGAAGCAGGAACCCTGAAAGACTGTCTCACCTTCTTTAGGCAACTTTAGCAGTCAATTTTCTGTGGGTCTGCATATCTAGTTCATACAGCATACCATCAAGCAGTCCAGGCAAGAGCAGTTTCTTGCCTAAATGGCTAACAAGCTCGGTAAGGAAACTCTTTTGATACCCATCATCCTAATGAAGTAGATTGGTGCTGCCAGGAGCAGATGTTTCTCATTGTCAAGAAAAGTCTTAATTTCTTAAACATTTCAAATGCTGTATTCTGTTAGTCTTTGAAAGGTTTGAAGAATAACTATCCATCTGAAATATACCTCTGTACATCTAGAAAACCTATCATGACTATAAGCTTGACTATTATAGATGACTTTCTATTAACCTGTATTTTTTAATAATACATTACATTTTTAAATGAACGGTACAAACACAATACTTTAAACAAGAGCAAAAATACATATAATAAAATTGACCTTAAATTTGTATCAGTAGACCAAGATCCATACCAATGCAAAGTATTCATCTCTATAGCATAATGTAAATGTAAATAAACATTTATAAACAATATTTGGAAATTTGGGAATAGTTTTCTCCTAACTGCTTCCTGTTTTTTGTCAGGCAAAGTAATTTGGGGGTTCACAGAGACCTTTCAGAGGGTCTTGGTTCGTCAAACCTCTTTTCCAAAGCAACATATCCTTAGACCCAAATTTTGAAATTAAGATACCTTTAAAATATATGTGTTGGTTTAGCTTAGCATTCCATACAATGAAATGTCTCTCTGTACTTAGCTCATTCACAGTCAAAAAATTCAAAGAAAACATAATAATATACATCATCATTTTGTGACTTATTTTTCTTTACTCCTTTAATCTATGACTGTACTCTTTTATATTATAACTCTATACTCCTTTTCCTCTCTCTCCCAAGCTTATGTACATTTATCTAACACTGTGACCCATTTAGAGATCTTTTCCATTTGAATTTGCATTTATTGTGTGCGTATCTATAATTATTTTTGACCAGGAGTGCTTTTTAAAAAAATACTAAGTGGGTGTGGCTAGGACCAACTCCATGACCCTGCCTGTTGGCTCCACCCAGTCCAACATGGCTGAGGCATCTTCACTGCCTCTGAGAGCCATGCACACTACCTTGACTCCAGGGTCACAGTGGGTCTATGTCACCATTAAGCAATTTGTAACACGCTGCTCATTTAAGTGTGTAGCCTTCTGAAAGAGCCAGAGCTGTTCATGCAGCTAGCATGAACCAGGAAGCTGCTGTGTCCTAAAGAAGCAGCGTGTTAGCCACACCCACTTAGTCATGGTGCACCTGCTCACCACCAGCAAACAGAGCCCATTCAAAAAAAAATTCAGCTACCAAGAAGCTGTGCTGAACTCTGTTCTTTTCTGTCTAGAATTCCTTTCCAAGCTCTCTCAGGTTTTATGTGGATGTAGTCAGCCCCACATTGGGTGCCATTCTGTAGACAGAGGCCCCTTGTTCATTTCCAGTCATCCAGATCCAAAATCATTACTCAGAAACTATATTAATTACAACACTGCTTGGCCAATCACTTAGGCATATTGTTAACTTGCTCTTATATCTTAAATTAACCCATTTCTATTATTTTATATTTTACCATGAGGCTCATGGTTTACCTGGTAAGGTAACAGGGCAGATGTCTTTCTCTTTTGGCAGCTACCTGGCATCTCCTTGACTCCACCTACTTTCCTCCTTTATCTGCTTAGAATTCCCACCTTACTCTATTCTGCACTGTCATAGGTCAAAGCAGCTTTATTCATTAACCAATAAAAGCAACACATATACCGAAGAAGGTCTCACACCACTTTCCTTCCTCCAATCCCTCTCATATACACCTCTCCTTGTTTTCTTTCAAATTCATGGCCTTTTTTCATTAATTGTTGTCATGTACATACATGTACATGTATATAAACATATTTTCAATACAACCTGCTTAGCCTGTACATTACTTATTTGTATGATTTCTGAGCTGATCATTTGATGGAAGATATAAGTAGGGTGCTCTCAGCATTCCTTAGGTACCTGTAGTTCTTTGTGTAAGGCTGAGGCTCCTGGGCTTCCCCCTCATCCAGTCTCTCATGTCTGTTGATGCTATCTTTTTACCACTCATGTTTATGCAGTCATACTGGTGAGACTTTATAGGTGCGGCTTCTGACTGTGCTAAGAGACACAGTCTCACAGCAGCTCCCTGCTCCTCCTCTCTTACAGCCTTTCTGCCTTCTCTTCTGCAGTGTTCCCCAAGACTTAGATCTACAAATGGGGCTCCCAAGCTTTGGTTTTGATTGCTTGTGAGGTTTGTGATGGTCTCTGTCTGTTGCAAAGAGAAGTTTCTTGATGAGAGGTGAGGGCTACACTTATATCTGAAAATCTGGAGCCTCTGATGAGAAAGAACATTTGACATTTGTCTTCCTGGGTCTGAGTTGTCTTACTCAATATGGTCTTTTCTAGTTCCATTCATTTACTGGCTACACCCTGGACAAGGAAGTGGACATTCTTTTTTCAAGATTTTATTTTCTTATATTTTAATTACATCTATGTGTGTGTGTGTGTTCATATGCATGTGTTACATGCAGATGTGCTTGCATACACATAAATACATGTGTGTGGAAGGCAGGAGTTGACATCAGATGTCGTCTTCTACCTCTCTTCATTTTTGCGACAAGATCTGCCACTGAACCTGAGGCCCACCACAAATGAGCCCCAGAGAGCCCCCTGTCTCTGCCTCCCCAGCACTGTCACTCTCTCCCCAGCTTTTGACTTAGGTGCTGGGGAGCCGAATTCAGGACCCCATGCTTACACAGCAAGTTCTTTCCCTACTGACCTGTCATCCTGGTCCCTTGTATATGGAGAAATGCACTCTGGAGTGACGGGTGACAGGTCATAGTGACATAATGTGTAGTGTGTATGTATATATGTACACACATAAATGTGTATCTACGTATGTGTGTATGTGTGTGTGTATATATGCATGTGTCTATGTATGTGTGTGTGTGTATTATGTATTCCTCGGACCCCCACACACAGAGCAAATAAATCTCAGCGAAATGCTCATTGTTCTGTCTCGGTGGTGAGTACTTGCAGGTTGACTGCACTGCTCTCACCTGTTTGAAAGTTGGGAATTTCTCATAATGAGGAAAAACATTTCAGAGAAAGCGAAGACATCATTCTGGCCCGGGTTTGGTTACACCAACTTGTCTGCATCACTGCTGTATGAGTTAAGCCAAAGGTCTGACCACACTGGGCCTCACTTGCTCCACCCTTAAATGGTACAACCATATCCCTCTCAGCAGGTTGATTTGAGGCTTAAACACACACATGTAAGATGAGCTCTGACAGAGTTCTTCACGGGCAGAAGCACTCAGCAATGGCTGCTGTGTAGGAAATGAGTTGGGGGGTACGTGTAGGAGGAAGGTTCCTCTTCAACCTGCACACTCCAGCCTTTCCTGCCCTCAGAGGAGAGAGGTTCATGTGACTTGGGTTAGGGCTGGGAGGTGACTCGGGCAGTAAACTGCCGGCCGTGCAAGCATCAGGACTGAAGTCTGGATCCTGGCATGTGAAAAGCTGGACACGGTAACAAATGCCTAAAATCCCAGCACTGGGGAGGCAGAGAGAGGTGGCTCTGTGGGGCTTGCTGGATAACCAGTGTCTCTGGATCACTGAGTTCCAAGTTCAATGAGAGGCTCTTTCCATAACGATACACATTGAGCAGAAATCCAAGGCTGACCTCTAACCTCTACATACACATACATATACACATGACACATACACACACAACCTCCAAATATACATGTACATACACACACGCACAACCCTACACACGTGCGTGCAAACATGAACATGTATACACACATATGCAACATACACACACAAGACACACACACACACACACTGGTGGTTGGGCCAACAGTCCAAGCCCCTACTTAATGTTAAGGGTTCTGTTGGATACGGAGGATATGGGGAAGTGGGGGGAACAGGGTCCTTCTTAACACAGGACACGGATTCCTACAAGTAGCGCCCCATTGTGCAGCCAGCCCAGAATCCAAACAACTGCCTTAGGCCACATCCAGATACCAGTGTGAGGAAAGTCAGGGCTGAAGGTCAATCCCTCAACACCTCCCATAGAGCAGGGTAGGAAGCTATGAGTGCCCCCTGCTGAGATGGGGATAGTAAGAGGAGAAGGCCAGGTTTCCCTATTTTGGGAGGCAGAGGTAGCAGGTGGCTGGCTGGTGCTAGGACATGTGAACCCTCCCATCAGGGGCCATATGGCCAGCAGCAGGGCAGCTTGGCACTGCCAGGCACAGCCCAGCCCCAGTAAGCCCACTGGCCATGTGGGGAAGATACAGTTTCTCAGCCACAGCACAAATTCTAAGTCACAGCCTGGAAGCCTGGATGGGTAGAAAACCACCTTACCCTGCCTCACTCCTACAGCCTTGCCCCCCCCCACAAAAAACCTCTTCAAAGAAGCAGGCTGCAGAGACCTGAATGTCAGAAGTCCCCAGTTCCAGTAATGGAGATCCAGTCCTTCCATTCCGGGGCTTCCTAAACAAGCTTCTGCCTGTGTGTGTGTTGGGGTAGGGGGGTCAGCTCTACATCCAGCAAGAGACTTTCCATGGTGAGCTACAGTGCTTCGGGCAGCTGGTGACAGCCCGAGGTGCTCAGTCCCTGCATGAGCCAGGTTATTTTGGGGTGGGCAGCAGAAGCAGAAGACTTCCCGGATGAAAATAGCCTTCTCTGGGTGTCATTCCCAAGATGTGTTCTGTCCCCAGTGGCATGCTTGTCTCGAGGCTCTGCTCTGCCTGCCCCTCCCAGGCAGGGTAGGCAGGGCCAGGATGGCCTTACAGCCAGGGGAGGGGGGCGCCGGGAGCGGCAGAGACGGGCCCTGTTTCCTAATCAGGACCTTGCAGGAGCACAGCACCGGGCTCCAGGGCCACAGAAAATTGTGCATCACTTGCCAAACTCCTCCTTCTTCAGCTCTGCAGAGCCCTCTGGCTCCACCTGCCTCCCCAGTATTCAGTCATTTCTTGTGGTCTGGGGCTCCCCCTAAGACTCAGACTCTTCAGGCTAGAGTTCTCTGAGGCCTTGCAACCCTCAGACTGGCCTTCTCTGAGGCCTTGCAAACCTCAGACTGGCGTTCTCTGAGGCCAGGCCCTGTCTTCCTCAGACTAGAGCTCCCCTCAGGCTGGGTCTCTCTGAGGACAGGACTCAGAATTAGAGTTCTCTCAGACAGGGCTGTGTCCCATTCGATCTGAGGCTCCCTGGGGCAGGGCCAGGACTCTCATCATGTTTTCTGGCACAGTTTGGAGAGAGTTTACCAGAGCTCAGGAGTCCAGGGTTCCATAGCTACAGCCCTCTAGGGCTGAAATGTTTCATCATCTGAAGTTTCAGTCTCCATCCCGTCAGGACTTTGTCTAGCCCCTCAGCTAGCCCCTCAGCTAGCCCCTCAGCTAGCCCCTCAGCTAGGAGGAAGCAGTGGCTCCTGCCCCAGGCCAGTGTGAGATTTAAGTGAGATAATGTGAACAGGAGTCTGGCAAGGTGCCCAGCCGAGGGCAGTAAAAAAAGCAAAGGACTGCAGGCTTGGGCCATTTGTCAGTTAGACAGGGCCCTAGGCCCTATGACCCTGGAGTCTAGGGCCACAGGGTGACCCAGGTCACTGACCAGGCTAGGGATTCCCTAAGATTCCAGTCTGCAACTCTAGAGACAAGGCTCAGACAACACTCCGTAGCAATGCTTGCGTCCCGTGTCCTCTTTCAGGACCCACCCTGGGCTCCAGTCACCCCACGGTGCTCCTGACCCCTCCTTGCCTCTCCCACCACCACTTGGAGGAGCCCAGAGTCTTTGTACATGTGACATTTGTATGGTGTGACACTTCTGAGCTGGACAGGGGACCTGGGCCAGGACCAGACAACATAAATATATCTGGGGAGTTTACATTGCTGGGGGCTGGGAGTACTCACCACTCTCTAAGTTCTGCCCCTGTTTATTTTCTGAGAGTTCACAGCCAGGGCGCCACCACTGGAGGGAGGTGGAGGGAATCTTTGGGTGGCTGCAGCTGCAGGGACATCAGGGTGCTGCAGGAGCCTGGGAAAGCCTGAGAGTCTGTAGGCCACACCCTCCCACCTCCTCTAGCTGCACCAGCCCGGCTCCTGATGATGCTGTTTGCAGCAGACCCAGGATGGGGGAGTCTCACTGCACCTGAGGATGGAGACCCTCTGCCAGCATCCCTTCTGCCCTCAGCCCCGCCTAGCCCAGACTCCAGTGCTCCCTCTCAGGTCAAGTGAACTGGGTTCTGGCTTGGGCTACTCCTTAATAGCTGCTCCTGCAACTCGTCCAGGGAACTTTCTCTGCTTAGGGAAGTTCCCACCACTCTGCATCTTCCCCGCCATCTGAGAAGCAGGCTGAGCCAGGGCTGTCTTTGTCTGCCTGGGAGGGTGGGAACCTGAAAGCGAGCTATTCTGGCCATAGTGCCATAGTTCAGGATCAACCAGAACCCGACAGTGGTAGGGGCCTCTTGGTGGCTCGCAAGGATCCACCTAGCAGATAGGGAAACTGAGGCAGAGCATTCAAGGAGAGTGGTTAAGGGACTTGCTCACAGGCACTCAACTGGGGAGGTCAGGGTTCAAGCTGAGCTCTGGATGTCTTCTCTGCTTGGCCCTTCATCTACCCAGAACCTGACTCGGAGTGAGCAAGGATGTCTTCCCAGAGCAGAGGGAGACAGCTGTCTTCCCCACAGAGTGTCTTGTTGGAAGACTAGAGCATGCCCATTACTTTCCATTTTCACTGGCAGGGCGAACAGGAGTGTGTGTGTGTGTGTGTGTGTGTGTGTGTGTGTGTGTGTGTGTGTATGTGTGTGTGTGTGTGTGTGTGAGAACAATGATTAGACCAGGAACCACAGCTGCTGTGGGTTGAAGGGGTGAAGCATACAGGCCCCCATCTAGGAAGCCCCTCATTGTGCCTCGAGGACACATGGCGTCATCACGACAAAGAGGCAAGGTGACTTGTCTAAGGCCATACTGCTAACGTCAGAGCCTTACATCCCGTCTAAAGTAAATAAATAAAATAGGACTAGAAAGGTGGCTCAGTGGTTATCTCACCTGTTGCTCTTCCAAAAGACCCCAGTTTGATTCCCAGCACCCACATGATAACATGGTGAGTCTTCCTCTGTCCTGCCAGCCACCTCCCAAATAATGACACGGAGACGTATAATAATTATGAAAGCGTGACCTTTAGCTTAGGCTTTTATTACTTAAATTAACCCATATTTTTATTAATCTACATTCTACCTCTACCCCATTCCATGTCTCTGACTCGTTCCAAGTCTGGCTGGCATCTCCATCTTTCTTCTTCCCATCGTCCCTCTCTGCCCAAAAGTCCCACCTGTACCTCCTGCCTAGCTATTGGCTGTTCAGCTTTTTATTACACCAATCACAGCAATGCATCTTCACACAGCATACAGATATCCCACGACACAATGGCTCACAACTCTCCATAGTTTCAGTTCCCGGTGCTCCAACTCCCTCTTCTGGCCTCCATGGTCATCGCTCACATACATGGTGCACAGATTTACACGCAGACAAAACACTCATTAAAAAAAAAAAGAAGCTTTCAAAGTTTTAAAAATAAGTAATGGAGGCTGCTTTTGGGATTTTAGTTTCAACAGTATGAGTGTGTGAGTGTGAGTACACGTGGGTGTGTGCACACATACAGCAGCCAGCGGGAGGGCGCATGAAGCTGGGTCACGTGGTCCATGGGGCAGTGAAGGAAAGGATATGAGACTCGCAGCAGGAAACTGGACTATAAACCGTTCCCAACGGTGTGGAGTCCCAGAACAGGCCTCATTTCACATGACCTTGGCCACGGCACATTTGGGCTGGTGTTCCTGGAATGGTGGCAGTCTGTGGTTGCCTTGGCTATGTGGATTTGGTAGAGAGCTGTGGGGTGGTGCTGGTGACGGTACTGATGAGGGAGATGGTGCATGGCGGTAACCGTGGAGGTGTTGGTAGCAGCTACTGTGGTAATGGAGATGAGAAAGGAACTGGTGACCAAGCCCAGATGTGAATCCCTTCCAGCTGCTCTCCACAGCCCCTCACAGCTGGTGCCAGCATCGTACAGGTCTCACTCTTGCTGGCCCGTGGCAGAACACTTTGACACATATTTTACCCATGCGATACTGAGCCACGAAGAAGTCAAATCCTGCTTGTTCAAGGTCACAGAGTCAGGAAGAGCCAGAAGCCCAGCTTGCCTCAGCCCTCTGGCCCAGCACTCATCAGCTGCTTGCCCTTGCAGAGTGAGGTGCCAGGACAATGTCCCAATTCCCTGGGTAGGTGGGCCAGGACAGGGAGCGGCACTCTCACACAGCAGGCTTCGGTTTGGTAAGGGAGAAGGCACAGAGACACGTGACAGAGGAAACAGTCCTGACGCTGGCCCCACAACCCACATGCAGTGTGACCTTCTCTGGGTGACAGCCAAGGGGGATGTCAGCTGCCAGGTGACAGCAAGCCTGTTGGGCAGTTGGCGGAGCCTGGCGGGTGCCCCACACACCAAAGGGATGAAGTCAGGAGTGGGAAGTCATCCTGGAGGCAGAGGAAGGTTTGCTTTTCCTGGAAAGTTCTGCTCCGATTGGCTTAAGGCTGGAGCTTCCGCACAGGCCTTTCCAGTCAGGAACGTGGTTATTAATAACCCCAAACCTGCTTCTGTCCCCACCCTGGGGAGAAGGCGGAGTTTTCAGAGCCTCTTTCCTGTTCCAGAGGATGAGTCCCCCTGGTGGGAGGTTAGAAGGCCCACAGGATCTAAGCTCTGATCTCCATTCCTCTTAAAACCCCCAGAGGGCTTTCCACTTCAGCCATGGACTAGTGGCATGGGGAGCTCAGAGGAAATGGGAGACAGGAGTGGGTGGCATTTGGGTGAGTTCACCAATGTACAAACATGCATGGGTGCTTGCTTGGTGGCTGAATGAACAGATGTGGACAGCTAAGCCAGACTACATAGAGACTGATGATGGACTCCTGGGGACCCCTGGGAGTGCCTGGGTACCCACACAATGGCTGCGTAAACTGTGCCTCTCAGCTCCTTGTTCTTCCTGTGCCCTTTTGAGGCTGGGTGATGCGTGGGTGGCCAGTGTGAGGGTGCTAAGGCTGTACCAGCACCTCTTCTGCAGCTCATCAGCACCCAGAGCCTAAATATTCCATGTCTCTGCCCTCCCCGCCAGACTGACCTCATTAGGCCCCTGCTCCAGGTTAGGAGAGCAAGGTTTGGAGTAGAGAAAATTCCCAAGTCCAGGATCCCTGGGTCAGGAGGCAAAGGCCTGGAAGCAGGGAACACAGAGCTTAATATAGTCAAAGGGCTAGCTAGAAAATGGCAGCTCCTGTTACACCTGCCACTTCGGCCATCATATGATACAGCTCCCGCTGAGGAAGCCAGTGAGGCAGGGTGCACCCAGTCCTGAGCCAGAAACACCCTGCACTCTTCCCCTCCACATGTCCTCAAGTGGAGCCCCTGTCCCAGCTGCTCCTCCTAGAAAAGAACAGGGTCCAAAGAGTTCACATGAAGTGTGGTTCTGACGTAACCCAGACAGGCAGGAGAGTGACTCCCCTAGATGCCAGCATAGCCCATGAAGAGGCTGTTGATGGACTTTCTTTTACTTGGGCCCCACATTGGGTGCCAGTTGTTGTTGGTTGTTTTTTTACTCTTTTGCATTTGGCTTTTGGGGGAGGCCCACCACCCAGCTCCCAAATAAATCACACATGGAGGCATATTATTACTTATAAATGCCTGGCCTTAGCTTGGCTTGTTTCTAGCCAGATTTTCTTGACTTAAATTATTCTGTCTATCTTTGGTCTCTGGACTTTTTCCTTTCCTTACTTCTGTATATCTTACTTTCATTTTTTGTTGTTGTTTTGTTTTGTGGTTTTTTTTTTGAGACAGGGTTTCTCTGTATCTTTGAAGCCTGTCCTGGAACTAGCTCTTGTAGACCAGGCTGGCCTCGAACTCTTAGAGATCCACCTGCCTCTGCCTCCCGAGTGCTGGGATTAAAGGTGTGCACCGTGACTGCCAGCTTCTTTCTTTCATTCTTACTCTATGACTGGCTGTGTGGTATGTGGCTGGCCCCTAACATACTCTCTCCTTGTTCTGTCTTACTCCTCCTCTCTTCCAGACTTTTCCTTCTCTTTATTCTCTCTGCCTGCCAGTCCCACCTATTCTTTATCCTGCCTCACTATTGGTCATTAGACCATCAGGTGTTTTAGACAGGCAAAGAATCACAACTTCACAGAGTTAAATAAATACAGCCTAAACAAAAGCAACACATCTTTGCATCATTAAAACAAATGTTCCACAGCATAAGCAAAAATAACACACCTTAAAATAATATTCTATAAGAGACAGCATCATTTGGTCCAGACCTCCATCCATTACCTTCTCACTACTGCCCCTAGAGCCATAGTCCTAGACTGTGACATTCCCATAAAGAGGGGCCTACATTCAGACTAGGAGTGACCACCAGGGTAGGAAGGCACAGGGATACTCAGCTCAGCAGCCCCCTGCCAGCCACTACAGAAGCCACAAAAAGAAGGTTCAAAGCCAGTCCCTCCTGCAGAGAAATCCCTTTCCCCACCTTGTCATCAGGGAACTCCAGTCTGAGTGGACTGTGTCATTTCTCTCCTGCTGGGCTTCCTATGTGGCTTTGGAGATTTTACTCAACCCCTCAGGTTGATGGTGAGAAAACCCACACACCTCAGAGGCACTTGTCATCTGTCATACCACAAAATCAGACCAAGGGCAGATAATGGATTGCTTGCTTTTGAGAAAGGGTTTTATGTAACCTAAGCTAACTCAAACTCAACATGTAGCTGAGGATGACCTTGAATTCAGCATGATCTGCCTGCCTCTGCCTCCCAAGCACTGGGATTGCAGTTGTGTACTGCTACACACCATGTTTATGCAGTATTGGGGATCAAGCCCAGGGCTTCAGCCTTGCTAGGCAAGAACCACCCCCCAGCTACATCCCCGGCTCAGTAAACATTTTTATCGGTTGGATTTTTATTTGTTTCTTCCTGTTATGTTTTGAGAACAGAACCAATGTCCTTGGTCTTTTTTTATAATGTGTACTTTTGGGTAGAGGTAGCATTTATTTTTAATTATTATTTGTGCATGATGTACCTGAGTATCTGAGTGTAGGCACACACATGCTACAGTGCACATATGGTGGTCAGGAGTCTGCTGTTGGACTTCAGGACATCCAGCTTGTGCGGCAAAGGCTTTTACCCAGTGTGCCATCTCGCTGTCTCTGTGAGTGTGTGTGTGTGTGTGCCAACCAACTCTTCCTGAAGAGTAGAATTCCCTCCTATAGCCACTGAATGATACCACAAGTGTATGTCCCTAGTCCAAGCCTTCGTCTGTAAATGTCACCTGAAAACAACCCCCTTCTGGTCACTCATTTCCTGGGTCTCAAATTGCACAACCCAGTGGATTCTTACATATGGATAAGCCAGCTTCCCCACCAAGCCCAAACGGGGTATTTCCAGAACTTCAAGAGGCTCCAAGCCCTCTTGGTTAGTTCCATCCCACAGAATAAACACTGTTCTTGCTTCTACGCAAAGACATCTTTTCTCCTCAACTCAAATTAAAAGAGCCATAGGGTATGTGTCCTGTGTCAGCTCTGAGCCCCTCCCCTTCCCTTTTCATGGCTGGGTAGTGTTCCCTTGAGTGGATCTGCCACAGTTTCTGTTTCTGTTTCACATCAGTCCATCCTTTTCTGGGAGTGCCCTGGTTCAGGACTCCAGCAAAGACGGAAGATTAAAATCACTGTGCTAGCTGATCTCAATTGTCAACTTGATTGGATTAAGACAAACAGAGGAGATTATTAAAATCCAGCTTTGGTGCATCTGGGAGGGCACTTCCAGAGAGGATTAGCTTGGGCAGAACCAGCCTCTGTTAATGTGGGTGGCGCCATCCCGAAGCCTGAGGTGTGATTCAAGGGAGGGAAGAAGAAATCTGGCTAGTGTGGTCATTTTCTTTCTCTGCTCAGGGCCACTGTGATGCGAGCTGTCCTGTTCTGTCATGCCCTCCCCTCTATGGTGGACGGGAACCCCGGAAACCATGAGCCGAAAGAAGCCTTCCTGGCTTCATCTGGTTTCTATGGATGTTTGACCAAAGCAAGGACAAAACTGAAACATTATAGACCAGCCTCCCGTACTGAGCCATGAATGTCTTTCATCCTCTGATCACTTTCAAGAAAAAGCAGAACAGAGACAGTAGCCCCCAAAGAGAGTGCCACCAACATCATTTAGGTTGCCATACATATCATCCCGTCCTTGATGGCTTCAGACAACAGCCAGGTATTCTGTAGTCAAAAACGTTAGAACTCCGAGGTCAAGACATAAATCGAGTTTATGCCCCCACCCCAATGTCTAAGCCTGCCCCAGTCTTCTCCTAGTTTCTGGTTGGCTTCTGGCCATCCTTGACTTGTGATCACATGACTCCACAAGACTCTCTCTCGGGGATTCTAGATCTCTGCATCTCCAAGTCTCTCTTCTTCTAAGCACACCAGGCATTGGATCTAGGGCCCACTCTAACCCCATAAGACGTCATTTTAACTAGACTACAATCTATGGAGAACGTATTTCCATATAAGGTCACATCCCAGGCACTGGGGATGAGGGTTCTGACAAGCACACTCCAGTATTATAACTGTAGGTTTATAAGTGTGCGTATCTGAGTGAGTGTGTGTGGTGTGCACAAGCCTAGGGAGGTGCTGTGTGTGTGACCGACTGTGTGCGTTGGTGTGTCTGGTTGCGCTGGTGTGGCTGTGGTCATGGGTTTAGGAGCACGTGCACATGTGCGCTCCTGGAGCCACAGCTTGGAGAGCCTGCTGGGCAGGCTAGGTGGTGGCAGCAAGCTGCAGATGAACTTGGGCCAGGAGGCAAGGGCCCTGCCTGGTGAACCCAGAGGCGAGCTGGCGGTATGGAGCAAGAAGGAGTGTATTTTGAGTCAAGGTACAGGTGCAGGCAGGTAGGCAGGTGGCTCCCACAGCAGTGCCTATTCCCAGGTCCCCTTCCAGGAATGTTCCTAGAAGGCCCTCCACCCATGTCCCATCTTTTGTGCCTCCTCTGCTTGGTCAGGGAGGTGGTTGACTCACCCCTCCCAGGTTGAGAAGCCAGCTCTTGGCTCCCTGTTATACGGACACTTAGGGGTGGGGCAGGGAGTCAGCCCTTCTTGGGCCCCACCCCCAAGCCTATCAGGGCAGCATCTGGCCACGCCCCCACACCCTACCACACCCCTCACCTGTGTCCTGCTTCCAGACAGGGTTGGATCCCAGGAGTCAGAGAAAGCCTGGGACAGCCTCACTTCTCCCTGGGGCAAGCTCACCTCGACAAAGCCTAGCAATGAGTTACCAAGGGGTCCACAGTGATCACATCAGCTGAGGGACTGCTCTGAGCCACGAACACAACTCTACAACCAAGTTCCATCTTTCTATCTTGTATTATACAAGCTCAGCTTCTCCAGCATTCCCAAGTTAAGTAATCAAAGATTACACACATTCATTGGACTTATTGTTAATTCTCTCTGGCAATTATATTCTCCACCCCCACTCCTAACTCAAACAGGAGCGTCAATGGTCTGCCTTCCCTTCCCATAGCCCTGGTTCCCTACAGGGTCTGATTCTGGCACTGCTGTGGTAGTGGGCTTACTGCCTCTGAGTACACGGGTCCCACTGCACTGGGACATGTCGTGAGCAGCTTGTACTTGTGTGCATGCCTAAGTTTGCATGTGGGAGCCTCCAGGGACTTCCTGAGGAGCATGTTGGGGCATCTAAAAGTGTCTCTCATTTATTTCCCCCTTCCTAGATGATTGCCATTATCAGTTCCCAGATTCTTGGATCCCAGGTAAGGACCACTTACAACTACAGTCAGAGACACCTAAGTCTCCAGCCCTGCCCAAGCTGGGCTGCCAGCACCCTTAAGACAGCTTTGCTCCACCCATGCAATAGAATGGGGTGATAGGAGGAGGAGGAAGCCTGGCGGCTTCCAGCTTCCTAGATGGGAGCTCATTACCGCAGCACTCGGTAGGTTGTGAGAGGGGGTGTGGAGCCAGGACTTGGCACTGACTACAAAGGGTAGGGGGCACCCCCAGCACTCCCGCCGCTGGCAACAGAAGCTGGAGGAGGGGCTGTGACGTTTGGTGGCCTCATGCGGCTGGGAGGAAGTAGCTAATTGCTGACCTGAAGACTGGGCGGCCTGAGAAGTGGGGTGATGATGCCACGGACGGGTGGCAGCAGGCACTCAGCCTGAGGAGGGGCCCTTTAGCAATAGGGTGGGTGCACCCTGCGGAGGGCGAGCCTGGGGTGGCCATTAACATGAAGGGAGTGGGGGCTTGTTGAGGCTGTGACCGTGGGAAAGGGCTCTCCAGGGCCTTCCCTCAGCTTCAATGGAAAGAGTTCAGATGCCCTGAGGCATGAGGGGCCTTAGGAGGGGTACAGGGGCTAGGGATAAGCACATTTTCTATCTTTGCTCCCCCTCAGCCTTTGCTCCCTGACCTGCTCATCCCTCGCCCCACCCCCACTGCCTTTGCCTCCTGTTTGGCCCCTCAAGTGGTCCAGGCTGATGAAGACTTCAGCTCCGTGGTACTTGGGCAGAGCATGCTGGAGCCGAGGAGACCTTGGACAGGAGCAACTTCAAGGCTGTGGGTACCAGTGAGGCTGACAGAGAGCTAGGTACCTGTTGAGATGGTCGTGAACAGAGAGGATGCTGGCAAGACCGCCTGCACCACGGGCCACTCTCCTGGTGTGAATCTCGGGTACCCAGATCTCAGCGCTCCCCCAAACCTCCACTCTCTCCACAGCCTTCTTGGAGGCAGGCAGACATGGCCTTCAAATCCCCCAGTGAGGGCCAGGATCAGATTGGAAGGCATAGAGGATGGGGTGCCAAATTCCCAAGTGCATCAATTCCAGAGCACCTCCATGGGGATCCCCAGAACTGAGTTCACCCATCTGGAGGTCAGTCCTCTGGGCCCCTGGCTCCCCCTGTGGGCAGGAGCATGCACTAGGACAGACCGGGGTCACCTGTTCTGGAAGGTCACAGAGCCTGCTCCAGGGACTCTCAAGGTGGTGAAAACACATGCCAGCCCGGGACTCTCTCTAAAATGCTTGGCCTCGGGAAGTTCCCGACTGATGGCAGAGACACATACTCTACCCTCAGAGTTCCTTTCTGAAGTGCCAAACTCCACTTCCCAGTCTGAAGGGAGAGACACCTGCCCTCAGGGAACTATGGGATGGCTAACAGTGGATTCCAGGAGCCTGTTTTCAGACCCAGGGAAGATATCTGGAGCTGGTTTGGGGTGGGGGATAGCCAGCTATGCTGAATAGGAGGCAACTAATATTTTTGCATAAGTAAATCCTGTACAGCATTTGGGATATTCTTACACTTAGCTTCATTCCGTATAACTAGATGCTCTGTGTTATTTGCCCAATAACAAGCAAGACAGAGACAGAGACACCACTTCTCACGCCTGGGCTGTGTGGGGGTGGTGGATGGGGAGTAATGTGTGCGGGGTGTGTGTGTGTGTGTGTGTGTGTGTGTGTGTGTGTGTGTGTGTGTG
>JABTXL010001191.1:2198265-2213966 GCA_025134845.1 Neodon shergylaensis
AGGAAGGAAGGAAGGAAGGAAGGAAGGAAGGAAGGAAGGAAGGAAGGAGAAATTAGTCTATGTTGGAGCCTTCTGTGACATCACAAGGGGAGCAGCAGGCTCAGCAAAGGTCCCACGTTCATGTATACACTCAACAAGCACATAGCTGTGGCTATAGCTCTCCGGTATTCTCATCAGTAAAGCAGAGTTTCACTAGTGAGCTCACAGCTCCATGAGAGAAGACACTGTTTTCTGAAAACAGGCAGTGATAGGTACTACGGGGTGAACTGGAAACGGGACACGGAAGGTGGCTAGACACTACTGTGTTAGACAAGAGAGTCAGAGACAGCACATAACAAGGCAAAGGAGCCCAACTGGCGGGCATCCGGGTGAGTGGAGGGCGGTGGGGACACTGCAGCAGGTACTCATGGAGGCTCTCACCTGAACATCTGAGAAACAAGAAACAGAAGACCAAGGAGTGGGGAGAGGAGGTCAGAAGAGCAATGTGGGGTAGCAGTTAGGGTTTCACGCCCGCCATGATGGTATCAGGATTTTTTCCTGAGGGAGATGAGAGTCTAAGTTTCCAAGCAAAGTATGACATGATCTGGTTAATGGTTTAGCAGAATCTCTCCGGCTACTGCGGAGAATCTGAGCAATGCGGGAACGGTGCCAAGCCACTGTCAGGATCCAGCTCAGACAGGATGTGGGTCTGACCAGGTGGCGATGGTGGCCCTCATGAGCAATCAGAGATGGATGTGTTCTGAGGACAGCAGTCAGATTCGCTCCTCGTTTGCATGGTGCTGAAGAAACAGCGAGAAAAGTCCAGGTTAGCCAGAGATGTGGCCTGGCTGCAAAGCATTCAGCCGAGATGTACAAGACTGGATTCTATCCCCAGGACTAGTGCGGGGGAGTGGGGGGGAGCCACTGAGATGGGGAAAGCATCTGAGAGTTGGAAGGAAAAGTAGAGAGTCATGTCCTACTGGCCAAAAGAAGAAAGCTCAGATGACATCTCTGAAAACAGGCATGAGCGCTTTCAAAGAGTGAGTCTCCCTCAACTAAAACATTGCATTTCAAGAATGTGTTCTGAGTAAATACTTCTGACCATTGCATACAGATCCATTGCCAAGCTGGGGGTTGTGGGTGGTTGGTTCTTGACTGTGTGGACATAGCATCAAACCCAGGAAACAACCCAATTATCTGCTGGCGGGGGACCACCAGAATTTGAATACTCGGTGGCCCCTGAACAGATTTATCTGCACATTCTTAAGTACAAGCAAGCAGGTTATAAACCACGATTGGCAACAAGGCCTCACGCCAGTCAGGAACGCCGCAACCGCTCTAGACGCTCCACTTGGAGATGATTTAAATGCAGGGTGTTCGATATTTGCAAAGCTGGGAAGAACCAGCTCAGATTTCTTGTCAGGTTTTAGGAAGTCAGGAGTGCCTGAAACTGCAAGACACCTGAGCCTCCAGGATCAAAGCAGAGATAGATCCTAAATCTCCAAGCTGCCAAAGCCCACACATCTGCCCTCAGGTGGTGAGCAGCCCTACAACCGAGGCTCCTCCTCTACCCACCAAATCTGGTGGCAGTGTCTGTCTCTGGCACACAGGGGATTCCCAGACTGTAGTGCTCTGGCTTCTGCTCCTGCTGGGCAGGAGGGCACAGACTCTGTGCGGGAAATATCCTGAGCTGCCAGCACGCAATGTTGCACCGTTCACAAGTACGAGGGCTTTACAGAGATAACGTGCCAAAGCCAAGGCTGACAGAATAAACGCTGCGGTGAGCCAGATAACTCCCTCTCCTCGTCCACACCCCCAGTGCCTGGAACCTGTGACTGTTATGTTACCAGGCAAAGGGGACTCCACAGACACCAGGAAGTCTACAGATCTCGAAGCTAGGGGAGTCTCAGGGGTCCTTAAAATAGAGAACGTCCCTCTGGCTTCCCCTTCGCCTTGCTTCTTGTCTTCTTCGACAGCACTGTCCCCCTGATTTTAGAAAGGTTTGGAAAGCAATGTTTCCAACCCAAGGGTCCCCAGCTCTAGGGTGGGAGCTATCATTTTCCTTGAGTAACGAACACCACATTGTCAGTCCAAAGGGGAAATTGCATTGTTTCTCCAAGCGTAGTCATCTTGCTCTTTTGGCTCCGTCTCCCTCAGTACATCTGGGACGCGTTTACTAGAAGCTTTCCCCGGAGGCCTGGGCCTGGTACAGAAATTGAGGAGACTGGAAATGAGTAAGATTCAAGCCAGGGCACTTGACAGGGCTCACCAACGGCACCTACTTTTCCACAGGAAGCCACATCAGTAGAGATTCCGCCATGATTTTGCAAGATAGTTCCAAGGAAAGCCCTCTTGGGTTCTGGCTGGTGGAGGCAGTTCAAATGCCTCAGGCTTCTCACGCAACCACGTGCCCTGCCTTTGTTTTATCTAAGACCAACCTTCAGGACCTATCTTGCCTGTTTCCAAGGCCCCACCCTTGACTCCTTCAAGGGAGGCCTTCTTGACTCTTCTACTTTGAGTTACCGTCAATAACAGGAATCTTCCCCTGTGACCCACCTCTTGTCTATATTCCCAGGTTCCTGTGGATGGAAAATAGACTCAGTCCATGTCCCCTCCCGAGACATACCAAAGAGCAGCAGGGAAGGCTCACAAAGTCCCCGATGTGCCCACCATGGCAGCCACCGTCTCCTGCCTCTGGAACAGGCCCTCTGGCTTTTCTTGCTACACACAGCCAACCAGGCTATTCTTCACTCTGCTGAAGTCCCAGAAGTTTACTTGCATCCATGTTGTGTGTGTGTGTGTGTACGTATGTACGTGTGTGTGCGCACGTGTGTGTGTGTGCTGTGCATGTGGTTGTATTCACCTATGCACATACATTTGTAGGCCAGAGTTCAGCACCTGATGTCTTGTTCAATTGCTCTTCACTTTAGTTTTTGAGACTACCCGGAGCTCAACATTTTGACTAGACTGGTTGGCCAATGAGCACCCAGGACCCTCCAGTCTCCGCCTGCCTCCGAGCACTGGAATTACAGATGTACGCCACCATGCCTGAGTGTTACATGTGTGCCAAAGGTCTGGACTTTGGTCATCCTGCTTGCACAGCCAAGTACTTTACCCACCAAGTTAGCTCCCAGCTTCCATGTGTAGGTTCTTGGTCCAGAAGAAGGAAAGTGTCTGTGTTCTACCAGCAGAAACCAGGTCATTAGGCCATTTTCCTTCCTCTGGGAAGACCGTGTGAACCAAGAGCCTCAGAGGCTTGCTTCTCTGGCGCCCTTGTCATTGTGATGAGGAGAGACAGCTGGCTGCTCAGACGTCTGAGGGCCCCTCTTTCCTTGCCATCTGGCCTTGTCCCATCACACACATAGGTGTCCATTGCCTCCTCCATCTCTGCAAGTTATCTGGACTGGAACCTCATACACACACATACAATCTTTTCCCCACCCCAGCCTGCCCTGGGCACAGAAACAGTTCTCCAGGGCTTGAGGATGACACCAGCCAGGTTCCTAAGAAGGGCCCTCCCCAGGGGATTCCACACCAGCGTTAGGGAACAATGGGAAGGTAGGAGGAGGTCACCTGACTTGGGGGAAGAAAGGCTCCGCAGAACCTGGAGGAAGAGGCGGGAGAACTAGACTTTCCGAAGAACCACTGTGGAGAAGTAGCTGAAGCAGGTAGTAACAGTTCGTGCTGCCTCAGCTCCTGTGCACTGTGTTCTCCCACTCCCACCCAGCGGGGCACGTCCATCACACTCACAACCAGAGTGTGGGAGAGGCCCACAGCTCCTGACTGTGTCCCACCCTAGACACTCGGGCTCAAGAGAGCCCTGAGATGAAAGACAGGCCACAAATGGCAGAATCTCGATTTCCTCTTAACGACTGGCATTTCTGCTCCTGGCACCCAAGCCTCCCCACCCCCACCCTGCCCTGGCCCTCTCATCTCCCTGTGACTGGAGTCTCTGCTCCTGGCACCCAAGCCTCCCCATCTGCCCCCATGCCCTGGTCCCCTTACCTCCCTGTTTACCTCCTTCTTCTCCATCTTGGGAAGGATCTTGTGTTCCTTCATTCCCTTGGGGACAGGAAAGCTCACATCCTGGCCTTCAGTTCTGTCCATGCCACCTCAGACCCTCTTCCTTGTCTGAGTGTCACTTGTGGCCATCAAACAGGCCATTTTACTTGAAGGAAGTGCTGTGGTTTGGATAAGCGTCCCCAACAGACTTGTGTTGAAGTCTTGCTCCTCAGCCCATGGTGTTGTTGCCAAGCGGTGGTAACTTTAAGGTGGGCCTGGTGGAGGTTCTTAGGCCATCAACTTTCCCTTTGTGTCCCAGTCCACGGGGGCCAACAGCTTCCTTTTCCCCACACACCGTCATCCTGTACTGAGTTGCCACAGGCCCAAAGTGACCATGGACGGAAACCATAGGAACTCTGTGCAAAGGTACACCCTTCTCCTGTAACTTGCTTACCTCAGGTGCCCTGTCACAGTGACAAAAGCCAGCTAACACGGAAAGGATTGATTAGCACTGTGCTCGTACCCAGAAGCCGGCTGCTGAGCGGAACCCACCTGGTTTTGTTGTTGTTATTGTTGTTTCGTTTCTGTTTTCTGTTTTGTTTTGCTTTTTAGAAACAGGGTTTCTCTCGGTAGCCCTGGCTAAACTGGAGCTCACTATGCCAATCAGGTTAGTCTCAGATTCACAGAGATCCCCCTGCCTCTGCCTTGCAAATGCTGGGATTAAAGATGTGCATCACCATGCCTGACTAACCCACCTGTTAATATGCAAACTAAAGAAATCGGTTTGTTCAACATATTTAGTGGACACATACCTTCAGGGGCAGTCCTATTAAAGAAACGTCGCCGTCACTCAAACGATCACAGTTAGTATTCAACATTGTTCTGGAATGATTTGACAATGTACAGCTGAAATGACTAAAAGATACAAACATTTAGGAAAAAAGAATTAATACCACTGGATAATATTATTCTATACTTGAATATTTCAAAAGAATCAGCCAGGACTAAAGAGATGACTCAGTGGTTCCAGAGGACGGGGTTGGATCCCCAACACCCACATGGCAGCTGTCAATCATCCATAACTCCCGTTCCAGGGGAATGCCCCTTCTGGCCTTCATCAGCACCAGTCATGCACATGGTGCACAGACCACGCAGACAAAACAGTCATACACATAAAACAAAATTACATTTTTTTCTTAGAAGACATCTTGCAGCCTTCCCCCATTTATATTTTTATTTCTTTTAAGATTCATAACTTTTATTTTCTAATTTCCGTTGATAAACATTTTTTTCTTTTTTAAATACTGTATTTTATTCTTTGTAAGTTTCATACATTTATACACTACAATAGTGCACAGCAGCAGTGACAGAAACGGCCTGCGACCAGAGTCTGCACAGTAGTGCACAGCGGCAGTAACTGCAACCAGAGTCTGCACAGAACTCAGCTGTGAAGAATAACTTAAAAATGTTAGAGACCCAAATAAACAGAAGAATTCAATAAATTGAGTCACTTCACCAGATATTTAGATCATAAATAAATAAATCTGGATTTCTTACCTCACTCCTAACATGGAAATAAAGTCCAACAAGATCAAAGAATTAAAGAGAACACTGAAAAAATAAAGCTATAAAAGTACCAGAAAAAAAATGTGTCAGAACTGGGGATCCAACTCAGTGGTTAAAAACACCAGCTGCTCTTACAGAGGACCTAGGTTCAGTTTCCAGCACCCACAGGACTCCAGTTCTAGAGAATTCAATGCCTTCTTCCGGCCTTCAAAGGCCGTAGTACACATACAGACAGGAATACACATACATTTTTAACAGAAAATGTATGTAAATGATTTTATGATCCTGGGTGTCAACTTTAGTCACAGAAAAAAAACAGAAGTCATAATAAACAGAAGCGATTAATAAATGCACCCACAAAGAGATTAGAAGGGAAAATGTTACAAGTAAATCAAAAGTTGAGATCAGAGATTAGAGAAAGACACCTGCAAGATGCGTGTGACAATGTACATTGAGTTTGGCTGGATTGAATGTGTGAGCGTGCCTCTGTGTGTGTGTGTGTGTGTACAGGTTACAAGGATGTGGCTGCATGTGTGAGTGTAAATGCATGTATATATGTGTTAGTATGCATGCATGCATATGTCTGAGTGTACACGCATGCATATGCGTGACTGTGCGTGCAAGCATGTAGAGGCTATAAGTCAGCCTCGGGTGTTCCCTTAGGTGCTGCTTTTGGAGAAAGGGTCCTTTTGAGATGTGGAGTTTGCTGCTGGTTCGGGTAGGCTGTCTAGGCGAAAAGTCACAGGGTCTGCCTGTCTCGACCTCTCCAGGGTTAGGGTCATTAACAGATTTTTATGTGGTTTCTGGGGATCAAACTAAGTCCTTGTGGTTTAGTTTACTCACAGAGCTATCTCCTAACTCCCTGGTTTGTTTTGTTTTAGATACGGTCTCACTACTGTAGCCCAGGCTGGCCTTGAGCTAGCAATCCTCTGGTCTTAGCCTCCTGAATGTTGGGATTCCAGATATACACTATGATATCCGGCAAAAATAAATAAATAAAAATACTTTTCAAACAACAAGGGAAAAGACCAGAGATCCAATAGAAAATAAAACAGAGAGCATAAGCAGGCCTCTCTCCTCTCTACTCTCTCCTCTCTCCTCTCCTCTTCTCTCTCTCTTATACACATGGGCACACACACACACACTCAACTGGCTAATAATAAAAATATAATGTCCAGGGACTGGAGAGATGGCTCTGCAGTTAAGGGCACTTGTTGCCCTTACAGAGGACTTGGGTTCAGTTCTTTGCACTACGTGGTGACTTACAACCATCCTTAACTCCAGTTCCAGGGGATCTGCCCTCTTCTGACCTCCTGGGACACCAGGCACACTCATGGTACACATACATACATACAGGCACAGCACGCACATAAAATAAATCTTAAAAGAATGATTGATACACAATGTTCCATTTCACTAATGATTTGAGATGCTATTGAAAACAAAGTTTAAGTCCAGCAAAGATGCAAAGATTAGGAAAGCTAGTGACAGCTAGAGGTGTGGGGATGTGGCTACGTGGGCAGTCTTCCATAATGCCACCAGAAAGAACGTTAACACATTCTGAAGAGACCTCCAGCACTGGTAGCAAATGCGACCTGCCCACGCTCTTCCATCTAGCGCTGTAACTTTCAGGGCTCTGTTTGTGTTTTTCTTTTCTTGTGATGCCAACTACAGAAGTGCCCAGACATATACACAAAACTACCTACCACACAGAGAGAGGACAGAAGCACACATCTGTAATCCCAGTGCTCCAGAGGCTGCAGCAGGAGTACTAGAAACGGAAGGCCAGCTTAGGACTACATGACAAAGCACTGCCAAAAAAAAAAAAAAAAGAGGCAGGTGGATCTCTGTGAGTTCGAGACCAGCCTTGTCTACAAGAGCTAGTTCCAGGACAGGCTCCAAAGCTACAGAGAGAAATCCTGTCTCAAAAAAACAAAAAACAAAACAAAAAAAAAAGAGTTGGGTATAGGGCTTCCAAAGCTGGGATGTTGAGACACGAGGATTGATCAGGAGTTCAAGATCAGCCTGGGCTACATAAGGCAGCCTGGGTTACGTAGGGAATTCGAAGACAGCCTGATGCGAATGACAAGACTCTGTGCCTTTAATCCCAGCAGAGGTAGGCTGATCTCTGTGAGTTCCAGGGCAGCCAAGGATACATAGTGAGACTCTGTCTCCAAGACAAAAAACAAAACAAAAATAGAGAGGAAAGAAAAAAAAAGAAGGAAAGAAAGATGAAAGGGACCAGCAAGTGCCTCGGTGGTAAGAAGGCGCTTCCTGCCAAGGCTAATGACTTGAACTCCAGGGAGACCACGGGGCCCCTCTTCCCGCCCCTGATGGCACCACAGCATAGATGCTCACCACCTTCATGCCCCCACCTTCCCCTCTAACCACCTCCTCCAACCCACATGTGTCCTTCAGGATGTGAGCATGGAGGTGCCTGTCTGGAAAGGTCCGAAGCAGACACTGGGGTCATAGGTGAGAGGGCCTCCCGGATGCAGGGGGTGGGTGGGAGCCAGGAATTATGACAGCTAGCTTGTGGGTGAGTGGGCAGGGCCTGCTGTGGTAAGGAGGGAAGTCTGTGGGAAACATGGCAGGCAGAAATAGTGTGCACCCACAGCCTCAGAGAGGGGCTTCTCGACCTCAGCCTGCTCTCCCAGGGCCACCTGTCACTTCCTGTGTTTTCCTTTTCCCTCAGGTATGCACTTGACACACAGCTCTTTCCTGTCAGGGGCAAACACAGGCCCACCTAAGGGTCAAGAAAAACGTCAGGGTCTTTGTTCTTCCTGTCCTTGAATCTGTAACCTCAGCCGTAAGAAATGCCTATTCAAAGGTTACCTCGGCCAGTTCCCTGTATCCAACCCTGACTCATCCCTCAATGGAAAAGGGCTACAGGGCCTGGACCCAGCACCAGCTCCAGCTCCTTCCCTGCACTGCAGTCCTGCATCCCAAGATGCTCAGCAAGGGTCACTGTGGGGTTTCACATGTGTGCGGGGGTGGTAATGAACCCTGGGCCTTGTGCATGCTGAACGTGCCTGCCCCACTGGGCTGTACTCTCAGCCTTTCTGTAGCCTTCCCAATGTATCCGCAGGTAACATCTGACTCTTGATCCTGCGGCAGGAAACACACTGGACTTTTTTATTCTGACTCAAATGGGGACTGTGCCTCTTCCCTATTGGCTGGGTCCTACCTCACATCTTTCCTAATTGGCTTGAAAGAAGAAAAGCTGGGGGGGGGGGGGCTCCGGCTTTAGGCCAGAATGCAGGCTTTTGTGTAAATAGAGGTTTTACCTGATGGGGGCTTAAAATATTTGCATAAAGATTTTACTAGTGAGAAGGAGATAAAAAAGATTTTAATTCTTCTCATAATCACGAGTCTTGGAATATGTGATAGCAAAGATTCCTATTTAATGTTTCTTATAATCCCTCCTCTTAGCTTTCAACAGTCTTCACAATTGGTAAGATGTGGCTCCCTTTTCTATCATGTCTTACCTTTCCATATTTTGTAAATGGGGGGAGGGTCTCACTAAGTTTGCCCAGCCTGGCCTGGAACATGTAACCTCCAGGCTCCTGAGTAGCTGGGATTATAGACCTGAGCCTCCAGGTTAGGTCCCTTGTCACTGCATGGCACGAGAGGCCGCTCCCAGGAGGGGTGAGGGTCAGTCTGCTAAGGAACATACCCAGGAGTCTTCCCCCTCGGGGAGGCCTTCTCTGCCGGCCCCTGCACTTGATCCCTTCCCTCCTCTGAAAGCCCCAGAGCCGTGATTTACTTGCAGGTCAAGAAGCCCTCACGGCCCCAACTGGGAGCTACAGGAATGAGCATGTGGCTAAACTCTCGCTGGTCAGACCTAGGAGCAGGCTCTGGAAATGCTTCAGGCAAAAGTTTCCTTCATCTTAAAAACAGATCCAGACAAAGAGGTGGCCTTTCTGCAGCCTCTGGGCATCACCCCGGGGTCTGATCTCCGGAGCTTCAGCAGCTTCTTCCAAACGTGAGGACAAGGATCGCACCTGAGGAATGAAGCTACACCTTGAGGATAACAGAAGAGAAAAAGACCAGACTTAATGCTTGAAAGTCCAACTCATCAGAGCATTCTGTTCCCTTCTTGACTGTCCATGCGACATGAGCAGATGCCTCAGCCCCTACTGTTGTGACTTTCCTGAAGAACCAAAGTTCCTCCATTTTGTCCTTGGCCTCCATCTTGTGTCTCATGTAAATTTATTTCCCATAAAACATTCCAGTCCTTAGAAATAGCTAGGGGCAAAAGTAACAGGGTACCCTTCTGGGAAGTACAGATAACTGCAGAATGTCCCCACCTGGAGGTCAGCAGATAAGAAAACTTAACAAGCAACAGGTGGGGTTTGAAAATAAAATTTCTGAAAAGTCCCTAGACACAAGACAATCAAAATTGAACCCATCACCCCGCACCCTGCTAATGTAATTTTTCTGGGTTTTGCCTTTAAATGATGCCCTCTAGAAGGGCGGGGTACCTTCTCTTGCTGCTCCTGCTGCTCCTGCATCAGTTACTTTGATGAGGTCCTGCTGGCTTGTATTGTGCACACAATAAACCTTGCCTTTGCAATTTGGTGAGCCGGTCTCCCTGGAGATGTTTTGGGGTCCCCATGGACTGGGCATAACATTTCCTCCATAGTGGACTGTACCCTCAGAATGCAAAGACCAGAAAGACATTGTATCTTCCAGAAGGTATCAGCCAGGATCAACCTGGAATAGCCAGGCTGAAAAGAAGATGCCCCAACCTCTCCCTAGCTGTTTATAGTTAGGAATTTGATTCCATCAAGTCTAAAACCCACATATGAAATTTGAAAGATGTTGATGAGACAATTTTTGCTGATCAGCAAATATCTAACCACATGAGACTTTCTTTAGTAATATTCAAGACCAGATAAAATGAGAGAGGGGCCCATTAAAATCCCCTCTTTTTTTCAAAATTCTTCAAAGACCTCGAAAGAACGGTATTCAACTTCATTTGGAAAAGCAAAAAACCCAGGATAGACAAACAATCCTGGGCAATAAAAGAACTACTGGAGGCATCACAATCCCTGACTTCAAACTCTACTACAGAGCTACAATATGGAAAACAGCCTGGTACTGGCATAAGAACAGACAGGAGGACCAATGGAACCAAATAGAGGACCCGGATATCAATCCACACATCTTCAAACACCTGATCTTTGATAAAGAAGCAAAAAATGGAAAAAGGAAAGCATATTTAACAAGTGGTGCTGGCATAACTGGATATCAACATGTAGAAGAATGAAAATAGATCCATATCTATCACCATTCACAAAACTCAAGTCCAAATGAATCAAAGACCTCAAACATAAAGCCAGCCACACTG
Source organism: Neodon shergylaensis (assembly GCA_025134845.1). Classification (NCBI taxonomy): domain Eukaryota; kingdom Metazoa; phylum Chordata; class Mammalia; order Rodentia; family Cricetidae; genus Neodon; species Neodon shergylaensis. Next base: position 2,209,166 of record JABTXL010001191.1, read on the forward strand.
AACCTTAAAGAAGAGAAAGTGGGAAGTACACTTGAACGCATTGGCACAGAGAATCACTTCCTAAATATAACCCCAGCAGCACAGACAGTGAGAGAAACAATTAATAAATGGGACCTCCTGAAACTGAAAAGCTTCTGTAAAGCAAAGAACATGGTCAACAAGACAAAATGACAGCTTACAGAATGGGAAAAGATCTTCACTAACCCCACATCAGACAGAGGTCTCATCTCCAAAATATACAAAGAACTCAAGAAATTGGACACCAAAAGAACACATAATCCAATAAAAACTAGAGTACAGACCTACACAGAGAACTCTCAACAGAGGAATCTAAAATGACTGAAAGACACTTAAGGAAATGTTCAACATCCTTAGTCATCAGAGAAATGCAAATCAAAACAACTCTGAGATTCCATCTTACACCTGAAAGAACGGCCAAGATCAAAAACACTGATGACAACTTACGCTGGAGAGGTTGTGGGGACAAGGGAACACTTCTGCATTGCTGGTGGAAATGCAAGCTGGTACAACCCCTTTGGATGTCAGTGTGGCTATTCTCAAAAAATTAGGAAACAGCCTTCCTCAAGACCCAATAATACCACTTTTGGGTATATATCCAAAGGATGCTCAATCGTGCCACAAGGACATGTGCTCAACTATGTTCATAGCAGCTTTGTTTGTCATAGCCAGAACCTGAAAACAACCTAAATGCCCCTCGATCAAAGAATGAATAAGAAAAATGTGGTACATTTACATGATGGAGTACTACACAGCAGAAAAAAATAACAACAGCTTGAATTTTACAGGAAAATTGATGGGACTAGAAAACATTCTTTTGAGTGAGGTAGCCCAGACACAGAAAGACAATTATCACATGTACTCATTCATAGGTGGTTTTTAAACATAAAGCAAAGAAAACCAATCTACAAACCACAATCCCAGAGAATTTAGACAACAATGTGGACACTAAGAGAGACTTACATAGATCTAATCTACATGGGAAGTAGAAAGTATAAAAAGATAAGATCTCCTGAGTAAATTGGGAGCATGGGGACCTTGGGGGAGGATTGAAGGGTGGAGGGGAGAGGCAGGGAGGGGAGCAGAGAAAAATGTAGAGCTCAATAAATATCAATAAAATAAAATGAGAGAGGGGATAGGGGCTAGAAAAATGGCTCCGCAGTTAAGAGAACACATTGTTCTTACAGGGGACTTGGGTTCAAGTTCCCACCACCCAAATGACAACTCACAATCATCTCTAACTCCAGTTTCAGGTGAGTATGATGCTCTCTTGTGGCCTCCAAAGGCACTGCACACATGCAGTACACATACATACATGGAGGAAAACAAAGACTCAGACATACACAATAAAAACAAATCTTTAAGTGAGAGAGAGATCTGTTTGAAGATGTTGGAAAGCAACAAAAGCAATGAGGCTCGAAGGAGCCTCTACTAACGTTTCTCAGAGGATGTTGGACCACTCTCATCCACTCCATTTTAAACACAAGCGGACTCCAAAACCCTCAAGAAGGCTAGCCTACCCTGGCATCACTACTCACTAAGACACCACTGGGGATAGTACTATAACGTCTTTGTATTTGTTAAAAAATTTTTCTTTTCTTTTCTTTTTTTTGTGTGTGTGTGTGTTGACATATGTGTGGGAGTGTGGGAGTGCTTTCAGAGGCCAGAAGATGGTGTTGGATCCCCTGGAAGTAGAGTTACAAGTGGCTGTGAGCTGACTGATGTGGATGCTGGGAATTGAACTCTGTCTTCTGGAAGGGCAGCCAGCACTCTTAACTGCTGAGCTATATCTCCAGCCCAGGTGTCATTGAGATGGTTGTTGTTGAGACAGGATCTTACCATGTAGCCCTGGCTGGCCTAGAACTCACTATGTAGACAAGGCTGGCCACAGATTCATAGGTATGACTGTGTTTTGATATCCAAGAATCTGGATAATGGAATTCAAAGGTAGGTACATTGTAAACACATAGTCTGATATCCACAGTGAACCTTTCATCCAGTTAGATTGAATATGTACTTTTTCCCTTTGCGGTGTACGCTAAGTGAGTATTCAAACGGATAAAATTCTTCAAGGGGAAAAAAACTTCCTAAGAAAAAAAAACAAAGAAGACGATGTAGTAACATCTGGTCAGCTGCCCCAACACACACTGCCACCACACCTCAGGATTTCTTTTCTTAGGCAATAATAACTTCCTGTACTGTCTAACCCATTTGAGTTTCTATTACTTGTAACCAAAGGGCCCTGACGTTACTGGGCACTTGGGAAACCAAATGAGTCGTCAGCTTGTGGGGCACATGCTCTGAAGAGAAAGGAGATGTGTTTTCCAAACCTGCTGCTAACATTTCAGCCATGACCCAGAGAGCAAGCCATGAGAGGGCTGAGGGAAGCCAGAGGAATGGAGGTTATGTACGGATAAGGAGGCAGAGAGAGGAGGCTAGGAGCTGAAGGAGGCAGAGAGAGGAGGGAGCTGAAGGAGGCAGAGAGAGGAGACTAGGGACTGAAGGAGAGCCTCAGAGGAGTCTGGACAGTGTTGTTCATCATCATCCATGCTGCCACAAGATAAGAAATGTTCATTCACGGAAAACTGGTTTAAAAAATTATAGTATAACCATAGGGTAGTCACAGACCCCCCCCAAAGAGATGATCCCAGTCAAGCAGGGATTGGAAGGTGCTGCAGTGGGCCTCCACCTTGAGGGAGGGGTCTCTGCCGGGATCCTCCTTAGGTTACTTGTTTATCCCTCACCTCTAACACTGCTGCTTCCGCTCTAGAGGACAGGGACCCCCACTTCTGTGTCTAAGGGTCATGAAGGCCCAGATTAGCCATCGGGCTGGACTGCCTGGGCCCCAAAGGGAAAGATCAGCTGCTAAAGATACAGGAGATGCTGTAGAGAAGGAAGGTCTCAGGAGAGCCGGACTTCCGGTAGAGCCTGCAGCAAGCAGCACCTCGGATAGGCAGAGGAAGGGGCAGAGGAACGAACTCCATGGGAGAAGGAAAAAGTGGGAATAGGGACGGCAGGACCAGCAGATTGAAGTCCACACAGCATGGGGAAGGACAATGAGGCAGGCCACAAGACTGTGATTCCCACCCCAGGGTCGGCACAACCATGTACACAGAAACCTGAAATCAATGTTTTTTAAAAATGAATGCATGTACACACGTATGCTTGTCTGGTTGGAAGCAGATTGGGCCAGTTCCAGTGGTCAGGCTCTGTGTCTGGTAAGAACACAGTTATGTTACACCCAGTAGATGACCAGCAGGGAGTACACAGTGACAGAAAAGAGGAGCAATGGAGAGGTTGGGAGAAGAGGGAGAGAGAGGAAGTGGCGCTATGAATCGTCTCCAGGGAGGAAAAGGCTGAATCCAAACTCTTCCACACCCCAAAGCCCCAGAAGGACAAATGGAAATCCCCGGTGTATCTTATTGTAGGTGTCCAAGGCACAGGCCCGGTAGAGCAGGACATGGGTAAGCAGCTCAAAACCAAGCCTCCCGGGAAGCTGGGAGGAGGAGGGGCACAGTAGGCAGAATTGAGTGGAGCAGGACTTGAGGCAAGTGTTCGTTCCCTAGGGAGAAGGCAGACCCTCTCTTGTTGGTGCTGGTGGTCTGCACAAAGAAGACAGGCAAGTAAGCAAGGATCAGGAAGTCCCAGGGTCTTTCCCTCCAACCCACCTCCAGCCCAAGTTCCCTATCCCAACATATCTGCTCCCCTGGGAGACCTTAGCCTGAAGCCCCTGCCGTTCTCAGACCGTATGGCTATTTAGAGTTCTGCTGTGTGGCTAATTGGCTTGTCTCTCAGAGTCTCGGTTTTCTCATCGGTCATATAAGGTTGATTAGCCGGCACCTAAACGACTGCCCATGAGTAACAGAACGGTCCACAGGAAGTACCAGGACATGGTAGCCAGTGGTCAAAGCCCAGGCTGCTTCCTGAAAACAAACACTCAGCCTCTAAACTTAGACTCAGTCACACTGCGGGTCTGCTGTGAGACCAGTGACCTCATGAGGTCAAGCTGGAAATGAGTTAGCAGGGAACCATCAAGGAAGGCTTCCCAGAGGAGGAGGTGCAGGAATGAAGGGCTGAGACGTAGGGAGAAAGAAAAGTACATTTCCCTGGCATCTGCAAAGACCCACGGAATGGAGCTGGCCGGGGAATCCTGCCACACCAGCTCGAGCTCGGGCCAGCTCCCAGCCCCAGCAAGAAGTTTAGAGAGACCCAAAAGACAGGTCCACGTGCTGCCTGGAGTCAGCAGGAGATGAGGGAAGAACATGCATGAGTGTGCACACGCGTGCGTGCACACACACACACACACCCTGCCTGTCTGCCAGGTGAACAGCCTGTGCCTCAGCGACAAAGCTGCCATCTGCCACCGGGAACTGGCAGCACTGACAGAGACAGGGCAGAGACCTGGGGACGGAAACAATGCTCTTTGTGTTCCCTAGCCACAGCGGGACCAGCTCTCGCCGCTTTCCTAGAATAAGTGAGGATGTGGGAGCAGTGTGGGTCTGGTTCTGCCTAGAAAACCTGACTTGACCCTGTGTGCCCAGCCCGAGTCCCTGTTTCTTTCCTGTCCCTCTGCCTTCAGCAGCCCCACTACAGCCACCGCACTTCAGCTCCCCAGTTCCTCCTTTAGCCACACATACTCACGGGCACCTACTGCATACACACAAATGCCCTCACCTGGGCCTCCTGAATACACAAATGACCACACCTGCTCCTGCTCCATACACACGAGTGCACACATACCTGCTACATACACACATGACTACATCTATACCTGCTACATACA
>JABTXL010001191.1:2214721-2231095 GCA_025134845.1 Neodon shergylaensis
TCTCTCTCTCTCTCTCTCTCTCTCTCTCTCTCTCTCTCTCTCTCTCTCTCTCTCACACACACACACATACACACAGGATCCACATGGAGCTGGGAGAGGGAGACGGACAGAACCACAGAGGCGGTGAGAGGAACCCCAGCCATCGTTACCAGCACTCACCACTCTGAAAGACAGGCAGGCCTTTCATCTCTGAGCTCTGAAACCCAGGCTTCAAGGCCTTGGGGCCACAGCCAAGGCTTCAGGCCATGCTTAGCACAGCCATCTAGATAGCTCCCTCCTGGGTATGAGACGCCCTCACCTACCTGTCTGGGATAGAGTCGGGGAAGCTCACTCGCAAGAACCCTCAGGACTCTAGCTGGTCTTATAATGACGCCCCTCCCATTTGGAGAAAACACCCTCTCCCATTTCTTGGCCCTTCACACCACCCAGGACGTTGGTTGTCCCCCACATTTAAGGAGCTTGATGTCCAGGACATGCTCAACTTTCTCCTGCCTCCTTCAGATGCGCCTGGAGGCACTGGGGCCAGCCTGGACCCCTGGGAAGAGGCTAGCCACCTCCTCCTGTTTCCTGTATCTGTCAGTAGCCAGTGTCCCCAGTCCCACCAGCCATTTGGGGATATCACGATTGCCAGAGACCACAGCAATACCCTGCTGTGTGTTCTCCAGTCTTCCCACAGGCTGTCCCTATGCATGTGTGTGCACATGTATGTATGCGTGTATGTGCGTGTGTGTGCAGTGTGTGCATGTGTGTGCGTGTGCACATGTGTGTGCGTGCGTGTGCGTGTGTGTATGCGAGCGTGCGAGCGTGCGTGCGTGTGTGCGTGTGTGTGCGTGTGTGTGCGTGCGTGCATGTGCATGCATGTGGGCAGCCTCTAACACTCTCCACCATCTTCTCTTGAGCTGCCTTTCTGTAAACCTGGAGCTCGTTCTCTTCAACTAAGCCACCAGGTCCCAGAGATCCTCCTGTCTCCCCAACATTCTCTTCCCCTGCCCTCAACCCCCAAGTGCTAGATCAGAGTTTAGGCCTCAAGATTCAGCAGCCAGCACTCCTGCCCACAGTTCCACCTCCTTTTTTTAAAAAAAAAAAAACTTCTTTATTGAATCTTTGGAGGTTTCACATCATGTACCCCAATTCTGTTCACCTCCTAGTCCCCCCATATCCCCCATCATTCCTGCTGTGCCCTCCCATGAAAGAATGAAAAACAAGGAAAGCAAGCAAACAAATCCAAGAACAAAAAAAACTCAATAAACCAAGGTAAAACAAAAACCACACCAGGAACAGAAAATCTCTGCTTCTCCTGCCTCTCCATCCCCTCTTCCTCCGTCCTGGTGGTACTGGAGGCTTTGGTGTGTCATAGAGTGTACCCCTTTACCCCTTTGTCCCGTCAGCTTGACTGGCAAGTGTTCATTGCAATGAGTCACTGGTCTGGTTCACAGCCTCCGGTTTCTGGGACACCATCCTCAGTGGTCCTCACCAGAGCTCCTCCAGGGTGTCCTGTGGCTGCCCTGAGTCTGGGAGATCTTGAGGGTGTCATTCCACAGGACCAGTCCCTTCATGGGCTCCATTAGGTCCCAGATGGGGTGGATGCTAGGGTGGGTCAACCCAAGGCCCAGTTGTGGGCCTGGGTGTTAGCCAGGCATGTCAGATTGAGCCAATAGGGCCATCTGCCTCAAATGTAGTAGGGAGGGGTTGGGGGAGAGGAGTCAGCTCCCCTACATGCATACCCTCATGGTAGGTTCATCCTTGCTTGTGGTGAGGGGTGTGGCCCTCTCTCTTGAGTGCAAGTGACAGCTCTCTTGCTGTAGAGGCCAGAGAGAGACAAGGCCAGCCTTCCCGGGCCCAAGTTCAGCATAGCTCTCTGACTTCATCTCACACAGTTCCTAAGGCCTCCAGAGGTGACACTGGCCACAGACATCAACACAGACCCCAGCTGAGGCTGGACCATGGACCCAGACATGGTCCTTTGCAATAGCCTGGGCTGGGATGACATCCTGTCTCTGGGAGGAAGGGATAGCCACTCAGTCCACCTCCTCTTAAAGCAGCCATCGTACTGCCTTTTCTCTGGCAAAGCAGGGCTGCTCTGGGCTCCAGTGCCTACTGTTTTGGGCACTCCACTCCCACGAGGCCTGCTGTGGAAACAGAGCTACAGCCTGGGTTCAGCTGGGTCCTGCCCCTTTGATCCTAGAGAAGAAAGAGGCTTTCTGCAAAGAGCCTCTTGCCAGGCTACCTACAGCCCCACAGTCTGCCTTCTTGTCCCTAGCACTGCCAAGGGACATCAGAAGACCTTGTTCAGAGATGAGGTGAAGCCAGAGACCTAGAAGAAAGGAAGGAGAGGGAGAAACCAAAGGCGACCATGAAAGAAAGAAGGGCAGAGAGAGCCAAGGGAATACAGACAAAAAGAAAGGGGCCCCACTGTGGTCCATCCCCACAAAGGACATGCAAGAATTTGGCAGGAGATTCGGCTTAGATAACAGAGAAGGCTTGATGACAGCTAGAGTCCTGGGACTCATTCCCACAAGGAGGGAGGAGCGTGAGGAGCATGCTAAATGAGGCGCGACCGTCAGGCGTCCCCCCACTCAGGGTTCCCCAGAACTGCCCAGGTCTCTTGGCAGTCAACCCTCCCTCAGCTACAGGAGTGAAATTTTCAACTGTCCTCCTAAGAGCCTCACTATGAGTCACTGCCACTAAAACCACCTTCCTACCTGGCCCAGGGCCAGCCTCCAAGAGCATGTAGCTTCCCGGCTTTGCCATGTTCTTCCCTCTGCTGGGAACCCTCTTCCCAGACCCGGCTTCCCTTCGTCCACTGGTAACAGATGTCTGAGGCAGACCGCTTTCCCCAGAGCAGGCACCTCTCGTGTGCTTGTGAATGAAGGAAGAGTTCAGGGAACCCAGGAAGGCCATGATGGCATGATGTGGGCGAGTCTCCAGCCTAGCATTCAGGAGTCCCAGTGAGAAACCAAAGCTGGATCTAGGGACTGCAGTGAGCACTCTCAACCCATCAATGCAGTAAATATTTGTATCCAGCAAGGTTTACTGATGGAAAGGATTTATGTTGGGGGGGGGGGGTTATCATCAGACTGGTTTTCCGGGCTGTCTGCATGCTGGAGAGGCTGAGAACCTGGTGGCTACAGGTCCACAGGCCTGGACACCTCAGCACTCCTAATCCGGCGCTGAGGGCCTGGATGGTTCCTAGAAGGCCACCAGTCATTGCAAGACAAATGAAGCTGGGTTCCTAAAGCAGAGAAAGATGTTTAGGAGGGCAGAGAGTGGGAGCTTGTGACGTGCTAGGGAAGGGAGTCGACTTCAGCATCAATGACCAGTCTGCCATGCTTCTGCCTATAGCCCCAGTGAAGGCACTGGAGTGGGGGGATGTAGCCTACACAAGAGGCCGTCAAGGCTGAGAGGTTCCCTCTGGGGCGTGTAGGTGGCTGAGAGTCTAGGATGACCTCATAATGCTGCCTGCTGCCCGTGGGAGTCCAGGTGAGGCTCAGTTTGGGAGCGCAGGTGGGAACCAGGTATTGGAAGGAGGGAAGACAGAGCAAGGGGAAGGTGAAGCTCCCTGGAAGGCAGGGGAAGTCTCTACGAGGTCCCGGCCCAGTGTCAGAGACCATTCTGACTACAACCATAGCTTCAGGAAGGAGTGTGAGCTTGCACGAGTGAACTCTTTCCATTCTCAAACCAAAACCTGGGTCTGTGGCCCCGTGGTAGAACCGCCACTTCCTTTCCAGGGTGGCTGGGAGCTAGAGCTGGGGAGAGGCCTGCCACATGGGGTGCCTGGGAGTGGCTTCTGCAGCAGAGGAGGGGGATATGTGGGAATGGGGAACCTCCTCAGTCACTGGTCTTAGACAAAGAGTGAAGGGTGCCTGGGTTGGGATTTAGAGGCTGAGGAAAAAAGGCAAAAGACAGAGCCCTTCTGGGTATGGGGCCGGAGTTTGGAGCCAGGGGTGAGCTCTAAAGGGTAAAGGGTAATCTGATGATGCTACTTCTTTCTCAGCTGCTCAGAACTGGGGAAGTGACAGTGTGTTTAACAACCACTCATAAGCTCAAGGTCAAGTTCAAGAATCATACAAACTCAAGAACTCATTGAATCTCAGAAAGAGAAACAAAGAACTCATTGAATCTCGGAAAGAAAAACAAAAGCAAACTATGATATCAGCCCTATTGTCTCTAGTCACAGGTAGGAGGCCCAGAGAGGTTTTCAGACTAGCCCAATACCATGTGGCTCGGAAGAGACTGAGCCAGGATTAGAACTGGCATAAGACTTCTCCACCTGAGCCCCATTGCTACTGTAACCTGAAGACCTGGCAGGGACCAGAGAGAGTCAAGATCAAGAGAGCAGAATCAGGAATGACCTGCCTCTTGAGGAAGCCTTGGCCTTTCCTGAAGAGGTCAGGGGGCCTCTCCCAGTGAGGGCCCTGAGCTGGACAGGAAGCTGCTAATACAGTTGCTCTCCCTTGTTGAAGTGGGGTTGGCTCAGATCCAAGGGGTGTGCCTGTAATGACAAGGGTCTGGGCCAATGGCAGGGCCCTAGCCACCCCCACCCTGGCTTGCCAGGGAGAAAGAAAACCCTCCTGGGTATTTCTATCATCTGAGAAGAAAGTGAGGCGGGAAGAAAAGTTGGCTGGGGAAACAGCCTGAGTTGCTACTTCATTGAATAAACCAACCCAGTCCTGTGGCTCCCTCCCACTGTCCCCTAGAGGGACATCCAGGCCAGGCCTGAGGCTGGGAACAGTTAAGATTGTCCAAAGGACCTCCCAGCCTCCAGCTTCCCAGCAAAGCTTCGGAGATGCTGGAGTCCAGTCTGTTGGAAGCAGCAGCAGCCCTCCCCAGCTGAGCCTCACCCTCCCTGGTCCAGCTGGGACAGTCTGGGCACTCCCACAGCTCGAGAAGAAGGCGGTCCCCAGAAATGGATGTCTGTATCTTGCACTCTTAATCGAGGTCATGGATCCAGGCCATGGGGGTGGGGAACATCAGTTCACAAGAGCTGTCCTAAGAAATGGTGTGTGACCTCCTTTGTGAGTAGGGAGCACACACTTCTCGAAACAGCTGTGAGGGCGAGCTCTGACTCCTCACTACCCACACAGACTCACTCCACAGCCGTGCATTCGTATACACAGACTCGTAGACACAGCCATGCACACACAAAGTCGTGTTCATGTGCACTTACATACGCATGGAGAAACACTCAGGTACGTATACATGTTACCTAGACAGTCACAAGTTTACACACGCACATCCACATAGTCTCATAACCTGAGCCGCCTCCAGCACACACCCATGGTCACACACACGCACACCTACTCCTCAGAGGGTTAGAAGCAATGGGAAATAGGATATCTGGGGGGGATGGGAGGATAGCCTGAGTGCCAGCTGCCAAGGGGCAGGCTGGGAGCCCAGGAACAGGGATGGCAGTGTGGGCTGCCACGCAGAGGCAGGGCTATGAATGAAGAATGCCCTGCTCCTGCCCCTTGGCCACCCTGGCCAGATCAGCCTCCATGGCTGCACTGTCTCAGACACTTCAGGCAAGGTTCCCAGGGCTGCATGAACTCAAGTCCTGCCAGCCGGCCTCCCTGCCTTTCCTTAGGTAGAAGTGAAGGGAAGTCCCCAACCTCTTGGTGTCCGTCCCTCCACCACACAGGGCAAGGCTGATCCCCGAAGTCAGGCTCCATCCATCCGCACCCCACCCACAGTAGACAGCCTAGGCAGTACAACCCACCCACTGTCCCTCAGCTATGATACCAACTCCACTCATACCTGATGGCATCTGCCCTTCTCATGTGCTGGGCTCAGTTGAGGGCAGGCTGCCTCCCTCCCAAAGACTCCACAAAAGGCAATGAGAACCACAAGCCCTTTAGCCTTAAAGGCCGAGGGAGGACTGGTGATGCAGCCCAGCTGTTTGGTGGCATGCTTGGCTAGCATGCACAAAGCCATGGGTTCAATCCCCGGGACTCCATATGCTGGGCATGGTGGTACACACCTGTGACACAGGAGATTCAAGATCATCCCCAGCCGTGTAGCAAGTTGGAGGCCAGACTGGACTACATAAAACCTTTGAAAACCCAAATTAAAAAAATACCATGTTTCAAAAACAAACAAAAAAGAAAAAGACAAATGAATAGCACATGAGCACACATGTGTGGGACATGTGCATACACGCACACACACACATACACAAGTGCACACTCACATACAGGACACTGTGTGGGAACAGGAGGGTACAAAGAGATCCTAGTAGTTCCTACTCAAGAAACTGTTTCTTCCTGATCCTCTGAACCTCCCCCCCCCCATATGCATTCACCAGCCACAAAAATGAGGTCCCTGTCCTCCCCAGAGAGTGGGAGCACCCAACAAGGCAGGAATGGCCAGCCAACCCCCGACAGGGTAACAGTCTAAAGGCCACCATGCCAGCTCCCAAGTTTCTTCCCTCTTCTGTGCCTGAGGTAGCTCAGGCTTCCACCCAACCTGTTCTCCACCTGAGCCAGAAGGTTTTTTCCAAAACACAAATCGGGTGCCATCCAGTCCTTGCTTTCGAAACCTTTGAAAGAGTTCCCAGAGCCTCCCTGGTTATTTGCTGAGTGCTCGCAACATGCCGGTCTGCACTGTGAGTGTCCCACCCTAGTTCGCCATCCGCACCAGCCCGAGAGTCCTTCCTGGGAGGGGTGCTGCCTCTCAGCCCTCCTCAGTGAGCCCCAAACGGTGCTTTGTTGGAACCACACTTTGGTTGCATTATGATGGAACATTTTGAGTGGGTTCATGCTGGCTCCCCTAGGGCTCCTCAGCAGACAGAACCAACAGATGCTCCCTTGAACTAGACATTCATGGTCTGCTCAGGATTCTGCAATAGACCCTCAGTCAGGTCTACTGGGGAACCCCAATAGCTTATGAGAAAGAAGGCCAATTCCTGGCCCTGAGAAAGAGCCTGGCAGAAGATAGCAACTCTACTTTAGAATAGGCTCAGCCAGCAAGACCCCTAGAGAGGCAAGGAGCCCAGGGTAAAGTGGGGCTACGTGGTCTCCCCTACAGGCACCATCCCCCCAGCCTGCCATGACTCCGTCACCTCCCATCCAAGTCACCAGTGTTCTCAGTGCCTGTGAGCAGAGGTCAGATGTGCGGCTGGCTGGGGATCTCTATGCTAACCGCTAAGTCCACCTCATGGTGTCCACCACACTGGCCCCTGGGGGTCGTGTCGATGCAAACACTCGGTGGATTTTATAACCTACCCCATGGAAGGTTCCTGGCTATCCTGCCATTGATGCTGTTATGGAGGGGAAAAGATCCGTTTCCTCTCCCTGCAGGGTCCCCTTGCACAGCAACCACCACTGGCTCCCATTACCCATAGGTTCATTTCAATGTTCATTCGGGTTCATCCATCCCATTTCCCAACTTTACTTCCCTTGCACACAAGCCTTCTGCACCTTGCAGGGTTCACCCAGCACGGCTTTTGCCCTCGTGCCCCTGGCCTGTGCTCATGTAGTTCCCTCCTCCCAGAGTGCCTCCTCCCGTCACTACCTATTGTTTCCCACCATCCTTGTGGGATGGTGCACAGGCCCTGCAGCCTGCTCAGAAGGTCCCAGGAGATGTGGCCAAATGACTCCACTTGCCTGTGTGCCCATAGGTGTCCTCAAACACTGGAGTGCATTTTTAGGGGTGGAGAAGGGACAATCTGCCCTTTGGCCAGCAACACAGGATGGCCCAGAAAGCCCTGCTAACCAGATGGGCAGTTTAGTGATCACTCTGCCCATTGTCATGACATGGAGCCTAAAGAACCCAGGGCAGTGTGACAGAGAAAACGGTCAGAAACAGAAAACCTTGGGTGCAAGGGGCTCGCAGGCCTGAGGTTTTAGCAAATGAGGAAACCAAGGCCCATGATTTGGAATGCCTTGCCTGAGCCAGAGAACATGGCCCAGGCTGACAGAGTGGCAGCATATCTCTGAACCGGTTTTCTGGGTCTGGACCCAGCTGTTCCCCCAGAAGCAGCTTCATATTGGCTCTGCACAACCTGTAACCTAGAGTTCTGAACCCTGGGACCATGCAGCAGTGGAGAAAGGGGACCCGCACACAGCTTCCCCCAGGCCTCGTGGCCGTCAACAACAGGCCAGTTGAGAAGTGCTGGGAAGCTGGGAGAAGGCCAGGCACTAATTGTGGAAAATAAATCAGGGCCATCCAAACCCGGCAGCTGAAGAAGGGCCGACGGCACGTAGACATGCTTCCTCTGGGCTCTTGTTCACTGAGCTAAGTTGTGCAGTGAAAGGCATGAGTTATATAAGTTACGTGGACACCAGAAGGAGGTGGAAAGGCTATTGGAGATCAGCCACTTGCTGAGTGGTTTGGGGACTTCTAAGGGTCTCAGGAAAGCAGGCAGCAGAGGAAGGCAGCTGGCCCTAGGAAGACATCAGGGATATAGGGACAGCACCCTGGGTCTGCAGAGACAGGCTTCGTAGAGGTTTCAGATCAACAGTCTTCCTGCGCTCTAGCTGCTGATTCTTCAATCACAGAGGGGCAACATGATGCCGGTTTCTCAAGTCAATAAAGGGAAAGAACCTCGTATAGCTGTGGCCGAGAGACTCTCTGAACACGGCCCTCAGACTAGGGCTCCTGGAGTGTATCCCTCAGACAGGAGCTCCCGGAGGGCTGACAGAACCTTCCTCAGTCTAGAGGAGCTATATTTTCCCCCCAAAAGCCTAGGATTCCTCTTAAGACAAAGCTATGGGACCCCAACTTGTTTGAGGCAACTTTCCTCTCCCCCTCAGATTAGAATACCCCGAGGCAGGGGCATGGTCTCTCTGTTAAATTAGTCTCACCCAACCCTGACCAACTTGGATTGATAGAGACATGGAGCTACTTGCCTATATGGGAAAAATGTCAGACTCTGCCTTGGGTTGGCTCAGGAAGGGTTAAGAGCAGGCTTGGAAACACAGCACTAAGGGCACCCTTCTTATTAGCCTGCCCTCCCCTTCTTACCAGCTGCCAGGGCTTGGTTTGGCCTCTGATGGGTTCCAGCTGACAGCTGGGCCTCCTCCATTCTCACCCTCAGGCGGTGGTGTCCTGTCATGACCCCACCCGGGTCCCCCCACCGCCCAAGCTGAGGAGGACTGGCATCGGGCATCGGCTGGAGCAAGATACAAGGAGGGGCTGACTGCTCTGTCTTGGGGAGAAAGCAGGACACAGGCACACAGAGAGAAATAGGGAATTTGAGGAACCGTAGCTGCCCCTGGTCACTTGTCCCTACTGCCTGGAGGCCCGGGGCAGGGTGACAGGACTACCCACGCACACAGGCTAGTTTCTGCTACTGCCGCCAGTTCATAGATGGAGCCTCCCTGCAGTCGTCTGCCTAGACAGCAGACCCGCGGCGCCCCCAAGCCCCTCCTCGGCCTTAAGTCATTCAACCTGTGTGAGTGTAACCATCAACCTCATCAAGTCATCTGCAGAAACGAGCAAACTGGTCAGACCTGGTGCTGGACGCAGGACCACCCAGCCTGGCCTAGACTCTGGGTCCAGAGAAACCTCTGCTTTGCTTTCCCAAACACTGTCTCCTCTCCACTGGCCCCTTCCTGCCTGGCTCCTGAGAGTCTGGTATCCTCTCAGGATCACCTTTAGCTCACACCAGGTCTCCTGCCAGCACCTGCAGGCCCCCAAGACTCACCCTTGGCACTATGGCTGGCCCTTTATCTGCCTTTCTCATTTCTTCTCTCGGTGTATATGTGGTTCATGTGTGTGTGCACATGTATGTGCATGTGTGCATGTGTGTGCAGGCTCACTGCCCCATGCATACGTGTGGGGGGGTGAGAGACACACGGTGGCGTCTTCCCCTACCACTACATGTTTTGAGGCGGGGTCTCTCATTGGCCCTGGAGCTCACTGTTTAGACTAGACTAGCTGGTGACAAGCCTCTTGTGAGTCCCCTACCCCAGTGCTGGGCTAGAGACGTGTGCTGTTATTCCTGAATTCCTCACCTCTTCTTCGATGAGGAGCTAGAGACTGCCTCTGCCTCGTTCCCCTCAACACTACCAACACCCAGCCCAGTACTGATGTGTTTGTGATGTTTTCAAAGATGAGCACAGCCAGAACTGAGATAAAACCACTCCGATCCTAAGCGGCAACCTGTACTGGTCCCACTCCCTGCAGAGTTCCACCAACCATGCCTAAACAGGACCAGAAGTCTCACCCGGACTGTTTCCTGGATGCCAAAGTCACTGCTGACAGATGAGGGGTCCCGGAGATGCGGGCACCACAGAGCAGCCAGTGGTAAAGAGGGGTGAGGGCTTTCTACATCCCTTCCACTCCTCTAAGCACCCTGTCTGTGCCTAGCATCTTAGGGATGCTCAAGGAGCAGCAAGCAGTGACCAGCAGCACAGACTTCTCAACACCCATCCTCCCCAACGGGGCTTCCTGGACGGTGTGCAGAGAAGAACAGTCCTGAGAAAGTAACCTGAAAGCTGAGCTCGTGCTGCTGTCCCCAGTGGCAGTGGGTGCTGAGCTTGTGATGCCGTCCCCAGTGGCAGTGGGTGCTGAGCTCGTGCTGCCATCACCAGTGGCAGTGCGTGCTGAGTTCGTGTTTCTCTCCTCAGTGGCAGTGGGTGCTGAGCTCATGCTGCCATCACCAGTGGCAGTGGGTGCTAGGCTCGTGTTTCTGTTCCCAGTAGCAGTGGGTGCTGAGTTCGTGTTTCTGTTTTCAGTGGCAGTGGGTGCTGAGCTCGTGTTCCTGTCACCAGTGGCAGTGGGTGCTGAGCTCGTGCTGCTGTCCCCAGTAGCAGTGAGCGTTGAACTGAACTTATTCTGAAAGCCACCGAAGGATCTGAAGATGGCTGACTAACACCTTATAAAACTACATAGAGGCGTATGGCACACGCCTCTAGTCCCAGCACATGGGAAACAGAGGCAGGAAGATCTCTGAGAGCTCGAGTCCTGACCTACATAGAGAATTCCAGGACAGTCATTGCTACACAGAGAGACTTTGTCTCAAAACAAGACAAAGAACTACCCTGCATCCCATCTCCAGCCAGCACATACAGGAAGTATATGTAGGTATGTATATAGGGTATATATATGCATATATATATGTGTGTGTGTGTGGAATGGAAGCACAGGCTGCCAATTGGTTTAAAATTTGGTCCTACAGCTCTGGTCTGATGGTCAGCCTTGTCTAGGCTCACTGACTTTAGTAGTGACAGGCAGCTCCAACTTGGGCGCTCAGGTCCCTCCCAGCTTTTTTCACAAGTTACTCAGGTTCAACCAATCAGATGCACCCACAGCCCACAGGAGTCCAGAAGGCTGCTTTGTGAGAAAAGGTGTATGTGGCGGGGACATAGATGCGCGTGTGGATGTGGAGGGGACATGAATGTGCGTGTGAGTGTGTAACTGTATTTGGCAGGGATTTGAATGTGCATGTGTGTGTAGCGGGGACATGGATGTGCGTGTGAGTGTGAATGGAGGGACATGAATGTGCATGTGAGTGTGTGTGGAGGGGATGTGAATGTGTGTATGAGTGTGTGTGGAGGGGATGTGAATGTGTGTGTGAGTGTGTGTGGAGGGGATGTGAATGTGGAAGGGTGCATGAGTGTGGGGAGCAGGGCGTGTCTTGATTTTATTGATGCTGTATTGTTTTCCTGCAGACGGGGACCGGGATGACAACAGACACCCAGCACCTGCCTGTCAATGTGGGTCCCAAAGGGGCAGTGAACATGTAGCCTCTTCTTGGTGGCCCTGTAGTGCGGCTCTGCAGCTGGTGACCTTGAGATCACAGAAGAAGCAACAGCTTAGCCGTGGCCCGGCTCTGCTGGGTGGCTTTGAACGCTGTACCTGGACGCTCAGTCTTCAGGCTACCCTAGGACCTCCTCATGGTTTACAGGCACGAAGCCAGCCATGTGGCATTCTGTCCTCTGCCACATAAGGTCGGAAGACATTTTACCCCTAGCACTTCCTCCTGTTTGCAGATCTTCAAGTCCCTTACCGTTATAGCTCCTGAAAAGTTAGAACACGGAAGATCCAGCGATAGAACCCAGGCTGGCTTAGAATTGAATCTGCTCTCTGAATGGAGTCCCTCTGGCTCCTCGTGTACTGCTAGCCAAAGGAGACCCCTTCATACAGCTCCTCATGTTCTGGCAACCCTCTCCCCTCGTAAAATTACTGTCGTTGCTACTTCATAACTGCAGTTTCACCACATTATGATTAGTAATGCAAGCATCTGATACACGGGATATCTGATGTGTGACCCTCTAAGGGGGTTGAGACCCACAGGTCGAGAAGCACTGTTGCCGACTGAGCAGGTTCTATGACCAGCTAGTGAGAACTGCCCCAGGTGCAGAAGTGGATGGTGACACTATGTGTAATTACTATTTAAGGTTAATGTGAATGGGGCGCTTCCTGTTTAAGGTAAACTGGGATTCACCCAGCCACGTATTCCCAAGACAGCTGGCCACCCAACACTAACGCCACCTTATGGTTACTGTACTCACCCCATCCACCAGTTTCCTTCACCCATGGCTTCCTCATGAGTCCAAACTCCTGGCTCTTCGGATCCATCCCAGCACCCCAGAATCTATATTCACTCTTGTGATCACCAGGGTCCTGACCTTGGCACTGGCCTGAGGAAGAGCCGGCTCCCATGTGGCCTTAGGTTCACATATCGGGGACTTCCTTCCTTTATTTCTTGAGCCCCTACCTTTTCCAGGAAGAACTCTCACCCCAGGCCCTCTAAAGGCCCTCCTTCCTATGTCCACACAACTCTCAGATCAGTGCAAGGCAGTGGCTAAGCACCTGCTAAACCCATGGATCAGGGTAAGAACCCAAGGATTGCTTGAGTGTGACCTCACCGACAGTTGGTTTCTCTTTTCCCATCCTCACCTCCTGCCCCTTCCCGTACTTGGACACCTTTGCTGACATTCATCTCAGGTTCCCAAATCTCCAGGAAGCCTGCATGCAATGGGGTATCCCGAATCCCTCTGAGTCACCACCCCCAAAGCCCAGTCTAGCCTACCCCTACAGCTAACTAGTGAACAGGCAGCTAATCGTGTGTTCAGGGAGATCCCAGTCTCCTCAGGAGGGAAGCAAGCTATTCTCTGAGCACCACGGAGGTCAGAGTGGGTGGTAAGCCATTCTCGAGGGAAGAAAACCGCCCCTGCCTGAGCCCACCTCATGACACCCCAGTCTGGTCCCTCCTTCACCAGCCACACTGTTTCTGCTAAAAGGAAACAGATGATGTGGTTAATTAGGGTGTGTGGTGGGCTCTGGACCTCGTTAAGCCTAAGGGTTGACAGTGAGTGATTTACCAGGTCATAAATAGCCCTGGGGGTGGGGGCAGGTGCCCTAGTGTCCACCACCCAGGATGGAGGAAGGAGTGGCTCAGTAAAGAGGCCTTGAGCCTTGGAGTCAGGCTGGATCTGAAGCTCCACAATGCTCTCCAATCATTGGGTACCAAGCCTGAGGCAGCCTGGGCACACAAACCCCAGTCACTGCTCCTGGGGGGTCCAGAGGCTCACAGTTAGAGAAAGTGAAACTTAACCCCAAGGAAGAGAGCGGTGCAGGGTGGGGACAGCAACCACAGAAGGCAAAGGAACCCAGGGGCGGTGGGTGGGCAGGAGCTGCTAGAGGAAGGGAGGTCTCTTTGGGACTTAGCCCCTTCCACCAGAACACCAAAGCTCAGCCTAGCCAGCTAGTCCCAGAATACCAGAGAGACACCAGGAGAAGGTGTATAGCACCTCTCCCCCTAGCGGCCCTCATGCCAGAGGCAATGTCAAGTGCCAAACTGCCTGGGGTCAAGCCCAGCTCTACCAACTATTAGCTGTGTGGCCCCAAGAAGAGGCCTTGACTTCTCCGTGCCTCAGTTTCTCCATCCAAAAATCGAGATAATCATTGCTCCTTTTTCTTTTCTGAGACAGGGTCTCAAACCACCCACACTGACATTAGTAACCGTGAATTTCTAGTCCTACTGATTCCCTTCCAAGTACTGGGATTACAAACATGAACCACCGTGGCTGGTTTACACGGTGCTGGGAACTGAATCCAGGACTTCACGCATGCTAGGCATGCACTGTACCAACTGGGTCACATCCCACCCAGCATTTCCTCTTGAGAACTGAGTTGGTTAATGGCCTCAGTATAGTGCCTGGAACATGATGATATATGTCTGGTTTAGGTTATTATTTTTAAAGTCATAGTCCCTGTGTTGGTGAAACAGGGAAATCTCCACTACTTCCTGTCTCCATCTCCTGACACTTCTATGTCCAACCTCATAATTACCACCGTCATCCCATCAGGGTCCTCAAGCTACGGAAAGCACATAGGCCTCAATACACTTTGGAAGTAAATGAGCCAGCGGCATTCCAAGGATAGCCATTATTATTATTGGCATCTGCTCTGTCCCAGGCCAGATACTGGTCAGCATCTGTGTGTGTGTGTGTGTGTGTGCCTGTGTGTGTGTGCATGTGTATATATATGAATGTGTGCATGTGTGTGTGTGCCTCTGTGGTGTGTGTGCGTGCACATGTGTGCATGCACGTGTGTGTATGTGTCTCGGAGAGGGTCTTGTTCTCATACTGGGCTGACCTGAGACTCACCATTGTCTTGCTGCCTCCTGCAGCACCACACAGGCTGATACTAGACTTTCTCTGCACTTACCCGGTCTGGTCTTTCATTCATTGCCACAGATAAGAAGGTGAGTCTTCAAGAGGTATCCAAAGTGACCTAGGGACCAGCCAGAATTTTCCCCTCCCAGAATCTGAGATCTATCAATCTAGCCTCAAAACAATGTGATCCTTGTCCACTGAGGTTAATATCCCCGAGGGACCTTCAACATGCAGAGCCCCGATCCTCCCCAGACCTCCCCTCTCTACATGATAACCTCGAGTATTCTCTACTGAGAAAGATGGGCTATGCCAGGTCTCCAGACTTCCTTTTGCCTGGCAAACCCATTATAGATAGTAATGGGCAGGAAAGAAAACAGAAATGAGCTCTTGAAACTGTAACGGCACTGCACTTAACATTGCCACAGTGTCCCCTTCCATCCCTAAAATGCCTCACACTCTCTCCAGGGACCTGAGACCTCAATAGTCAGAGTCAGTCAGAGAAGAGCAGGAAAACATCTCTAGCATGCTGGGAACAGGGGTACCACTTCCTGGGAGTGGCAGGACCTATAGGCCAGTAAGATTTGTATCCCCTGGGGTTACAAATGGCACAACACCCTGAGAGGTCAGAGCTCCCATCAGCTGAGGACACAAGAGCAGACAGAAGGGATCTAGGAGCGTCTTTAGGACTGGCCCCTCCACCCATTGCACTGTGATAGCCTCCCCAAGCCCCATGGTATGATGGAGAACAGCCCAGGCTCCCCAGCCCGCGGGTGCATCAGCTGCTCGTCCTCTGCAAGGCGTGGAAGAAGGATCAGCACACATCACATCACGCTTGGCATGGCCCTCATTGGTGGGCAGCATGCCACCCTGTCAGTGAGCCTTCTCCCTGCAGAATAGTTAGCGACAGGGGAGGGGCTGCGACGGAGATGAGAGCCTGGCAAGAGCGGCAGCCAGCCCAGGAGATATCCCCAGAGCATTCCACCCTACCGAGACCATTCCCGGTCTTAGCATAGCCAAGGGCAGAATGATGAACAGGAAGGAGAGAACACCAAAGCTTGGAGATGTGTCCAACCACAGGGTGATCAGCTCTGCTAAGAAAACTCAAGTGATCTGTGGCTCCGAAGCTGCTGCTCCTGGTGACAAGAAGCCACTACTGGAGACAAGCAGGCGGGTAGGAAGCTCTTGGCTCTGGACCATTCCAGACCCCTCCCCAGGGGGTCATGTGATGTGACAAAAGGTGGGACTTCTAAGCCCAACGGGCTGGCCTCTTGAAGGCAGGCCTCAGGACGGGACACAGTACTTCTCGCTAGCCCAGATCTGCCCTGTCCTCCACTGCCTGCCCTCCGGCCTCCTCCTTGTCCCATGGTTGGACTAAAGCTGTCATTCTGAGCCCATCTCAGTTCCAACCCTTCCAGACTCATCCCTAGTCATCCCTGGAGCCTTCCTGGACCACCCATACGCCCCCATGCCCCAACTCCAGCATCCTAAAATTAATTTGGGGGTGAACAGAGTATCTCCAAATCCCAGGTACCTCCCCTATGCCAGGCCTAGGACAGGGCCTTGACCATGCAGATACAATATATGGTTCCAGCAAGTAGGAAGCTTCTGTATGGACCAAAAGATGCCATCACTTAAGTGTTTAACTTTTCTTAACCGTGTGTGTGTGTCTGTGTGTGGTGTGTGGTGTGGTGTGTGTGGAGTGTGTGTGTGTGTGTGTGTGTGGTGTGTGTGTGGTGTGTGTGTGTGGTGTGTGTGAAGTGTGTGTGTGGTATGTGTGGTGTGTGTGTGTGGAATGTGTGTGTATGTATGG
>JABTXL010001191.1:2231195-2244336 GCA_025134845.1 Neodon shergylaensis
TGTGTGTGTGTCCAGCTAGGCAGGAGGTCAGCTTCAGTAGCAGTACAACCCCAGGTAAACTAAGTCCCTAGTGAGCCTTCCAGAACCCCTCGGGTTCTCCTCCCCAGCACATTATTCTGTGATTTTTTTTGTTTAATTACTTGATGTTAGCCTTCCCTGAGCAGCTGGCACACCTGCTGAATGAGTAAAGGGCTCTATTGGAAGGACAGCATTCTGCCATGTCCCTGGTACAGAATTTGCAGGTTCTCCATGCTCAGATCTGGCTGGAGGGGACAGATCAAGAAGCCAATCTTGCAACTGCAGAGCAATCCCAGAGAAACTTCATCACAGTTAACCAAGAAGGTCTTCCTGGAGGATCCTCAAATAGTGCTTTCTGCTCATTGTCTGCATCTGGCCAGAACTCCCGAGGGCAGAGGTTACGTCTGGGTCTCAGGAGTGTCCCCAGCACACCCCACTCAGACTGCCAGCTCTGACTCACAACTCCTGAGCCCTTCCTCTTTGTCCAGAGACCCAGGAGCAGAGACCCACAGCACTAACCACAGCAATGTAAGCTGCAGTAACCACACTTACGCGTACAGCTCCTCCACACAGGCAAGGGCAATGAACTTACATCGTGGGTCAACAGCAGGCAAGGACGGCCCTGCCCAGAGGCGGAGGCGTAGCCCAAATGGGCTTCCTCTAGCATCTAGTCTCTCTCTCTCTCTCTCTCTCTCTCTCTCTCTCTCTCTCTCTCTCTCCTGGCTGTACTCTCCCGACTTTACCATCAAATAATCTAGCAGGGACTTGCTGCCCTGCTTCCACATATAGGAGGTGAAGACAAAGAACACACACACACACCAGGGAAACGGGAAGTGAGCCAAGATGCCCCATATCTGCCCTTCCTCACCACTAGGCCTCGGACGCTCATCTGGGGAAAAGTGGCGTCTGAGGATGTGGCTGCCGTGGCCAGCTCCTGGCGCCAGCAGAAATCCCCACACCCGTCAATGTCCTGTTCAGACGTGTTGCTGACCATGGCACTGAGTAAGTGCTCGGAAGACACCTGCACCTAAGGCCACACCCCTGCCTGCCCTCTACTCCCAGGCATGCCCCTCCTAGGGCACAGCCAGTCCGGTTCCTCCTGTCCAGCCCAGTGGGGGTCCGGCACATCCACCCTACAGCGAGCAGCAATGGAAGAGGACAACAGGAACTGGGTTCGCAACCCAGCTGTCTTCTGAGAAAAATTACCCAGCCTCTCTGGGGTTCAACTGGCCCAACTGTCAAGGGGCCAGTTTAGGCACCTGCCAATCTACCAGAAGACAAGGGCAGAAAGATTTGCCCTTACGCAGCTACCATTCAACAGCTCTGGTAGCAACGCTAAGTATCAGGAAAACCAAGGCCTTGGAGAAGGGAGAGAACCAGGGTTGTTAAAAGCAAAAAGATGGGAAGGACACCATCTGGCTCCTGCCCATTACAAGCTGAAGAATACCAGGGCTCTGTGACAAAACTGTTTCCCAGCACTGCTTCCTCTCTAGCTTTTTAGCCAGATACCCAGAATCAAAGCTGTATCATCCAATAGCATCTGGCTTCCCTTGCAGCTAGGTTTGTGCTGGCGTGACTGAATTCTAATCAATGGGACATAAGAAGTATGTACAACGTCCAGGAAGTTCCTATAAAGGGGAGGGACATGTCCAACTTCGGGATTTTGTTTTTTGGTTTTTGTGGGGTGTGTGTGTGTGTGTGTGTGTGTGTGTGTGTGTTTGTCTTTCGTGCTTGTGGGAGCTCCAGAAGCCATCTGGGCCATATGATGCCCTTAGAAACAGAAAGCCAGCAGATCAATAAGAGAAAATACTGGAACCCTGCAGCACATAGCCACTGCATTACTTCGTTACCTCCAGGGTTCAAGCGCATGAGTGAAAATGCACACCGTATATAAACCAGACATTAAATGGTACAGTCTATCCTCTGGTGAACCCCAGACAGAGCTCCCATCCAGGTCTGGGACCTGGAGACAGCAGAACCTTCCTCGCTTGGCCGACGTGGGGAAGTGATTCCAGCAAGTGTCTCCTGCTCCGTGCCTGTCATATCACTGCACCAGTGGAGGGTGAGGAGGACACAGTGGCTGGTGATGTGCATGTAGAAGAGGAAACTAGGACTTCCTACCTGGAACACCATCCCCAGTCCCTGGAGACCCAAAGACAGCACCTTGAACCCATATCGGCATCCTGGGGTTTGGGGCAGGGGAGAGAATGGGGAGACCTGCAGGGATGGCGGCAGTTAAAGGAGACTGTGTCCTGCTGCTTAGGAGACCCTCTAAGGGGCAGTGGTTGAGTCCATGCCTCCGATTGGTCACAGGAGCTGGCAGAGGCCAGCAGTGTAGCAGAGACACTGTGGAGGGCAGGCTCAAGCGCAGGCAGGAAAGGAGCTGATCTCATGTCGCCAGGTCAGTGAGATAGACAGTCGCTCTCCACAAATCCTCACAACAGTGAGCAGACGGGAACAGTGGGGACATCACACCTCTGGGGGACAGGAGAACTGATCTTTCACCAGTGTCAATGTAATCAGGAGAATGCAGGCCCTAGGAGAGAACTCTGACTGCCCAGGAAATGGCAGCTTGCAGTGAAGAAGGATGTGAACCAAGAAAGAAGGGGAAGGCACAGCCTCAATGGTCCGGGCCTGAGGCCACCTTCGCACAGGCCTGCACCAGCAGGCTTCTGGCTGTGAGGTCACAAACAGGGGTTATCATGATGTGGAGTGTGGAAGCCACTTTGGACAAATCGCCTTTCTCCTGTTACACACACACACTTATACACATACATACAACCACATGCATACACACATGTGCACACACATAGGCACATGCACACATATATGCATACACACTCACACATACATATACACATGTATACACACATATGAATGTGCACACACACACACACGGGGATAAGAACTGGGCTCATAGGGCACATGGGAAGACTAACTGTGCGTGCCAGCTTTTAGCCTGGCATCCAGGACACACTCTGCAAATATTCTCTAATGGAGCTGCTATTTTTTTCCTGTCTGGGCAGAGGTTTGAAGGAGGGTGCCTCTGAGTTCAAGTATAGAATTCTGGTTCTACAGTCCTGTGAGGCGCTGATTAAGAATCCGGGCTCTGAGGACTGGGGATGACCTGGCTGACCAGCTTTGACCTAGGAAACTCTGGCCCACACCTAGATACAGCCCAGTTGAGGCCTCAGTCATTGTAGGGGTTTTTGCCCTGAGCAGCATGTGTCCCCAGCCTCACGGGGCAGCCTTGTGGCTCCAGGAGGCCACGCCATGACCTATTCTCCACACGCCACCTGGAAGCAGGCAGCAGCATGAGCCGCTTCACACCTCCAGTCCCCTGACAATGTCACATGCTGTGGGAGTTGGCAGGGCTGCAGGGATCATGGATGCCAACACAAACACCATTCCTGTGCAGGGAGACAAGCCCATGGGGGTTATTTTTAACCTGTTGATCAGAGGCACAGCCCTGGCCCTAAGAGGCCTGGGACTGGGGGCTCTGAAAGAGGTAAGCTAGCTGCCAGGCATCCCTCAAGGACTTCCAGGGGCATAGGGCCACAGAGACTCTGAAGCTTACCTACTTTGATGGAGAAGGGGAGAAGAAGGCCCAGCTCGGTAACATGTCCACTCTTGCCCACTGCTGTCAGCTGGAGCAGAGCCCAAACAGGATGAGCACTCACCTGGAGAGGACTCTCTCCACTTCCTGTAGACACACCTAGGGAAACTGAGACCCGAGAGACGCCAGCCCGGGCTTCCTCACCTCTGTCCACACCTAGAACCCCACATTTCAGCAAACATCCAAAGCAACATCCTGGGGCCAGTGCTTGCCTCCACATCAAGGTGGAGCCACCCCTCTTGCTCTGCCCTTTTCCAGTTTGTCCTGTGTCAAGAAGCTAGCCCCCCAATATCCTCAAGATGTGGTCCCCATGCCTAACTCACCATGCGAAGAATTTCCTAGGTGCCCAGGCAGCGCCCCCTAGAGGCCAATGGCAGAGCAACGGCCAGCACCAGCATGGCTGGAGGCCCAGCGACGTGCGGGCCAGGACGTGTCTGCGTGGGGGGGAACAAGACCCGGTTTCTGCCAAAGGCCTGGTGCTGACTGCTGCTGAGCCTGTGATCGCCAGAGGGGGTGGTGAGTAGACAATAGACCCCATGGTCCGGCCTCTTGGCCTTGGCCCCTTGAGCTGGGCAGACAGCCGCCTCCACTGGCCCCTCACGTAGCCCACGTCCTGCCTGCTGAGCAGCCCTTATCACCCAGTACGTGTCAGGAACCCATACAGGCTGTGGGGAGGTAACCAGGGGCCCAGGAGGAGCAGGACCAGTGGGAAATACAGCTTCCTATCCTCCCAAGGTCCTGGTCCCCCTTGCTGGTCTCCTATTCTCAAAAAACCTTAGCTCATCTGGCCAGGTCCCAACTCTCACTCACTCCTCTCCTTTAGATGGAAGGGGTTGAATGGAGCAGAAGAAAGGGAGCCCCTTGTTCTCCTGAGAATATTCCAGGCCACCAGTTCAGATCATTCCTCAGAACAGATCCTCATAGGCATCCCCTTTATTACATGGGGAAACTGAGGCCCCAAGAGGTTGAAAATCTCAACTGCACAGCTGGTAAGAGTCCCTACCCTCCCCCTCCCCCGGTGTGGTGGCTCAGAGGTCTGACAGACGTGGCTGAAAACAAGTCACACAGAGCTTCTGGGGAAGCGAAGGTCCTTTCTGAGCCAGTGTCTCCTCACCTGTGGAGGGGGCGCTGTGACTTGGTGAGGAAGTACAGCCGTGTGTGTGTGTGTGTGTGTGTGTGTGTGTGTGTGTGTGTGTGAACCCCCAACCCTTTCCCTAGCAGAGCCCACCACATCCCCCTATTGATTGGCAAGACTGCCCCCTGCCTCATAGTCCGGCCTCCACCACTAAATCCAAACCCACAAAATGGCTGCACTCTGGCCTTCAGGCTCAGCTCTGACACACGGAGACACTGCTGTGCCGCCCCCACTCCAGGCAGCCCCTGAGTGCTCAGCTCATGTTATATCAGGTGCCCTTCCAGGGGCTTTGAGTTTTCACTGACTTCTCCCTGGGAAAATGAAGCACCCTAAGCAGGGGCCAGATGCTAGGGCTGCCAGTCTGCTCACATGGGACAGTGCACGATCAGATGCAACAAAGCGGTGCAGACCCGCAGCCCAGGCCAGCCTGCTCTGGGAGCCGTGTGACTTTTCTGGTCCAGGGGGATCACTTTCCTCCTCGACATTCCTGGCCTGTGAGAGGACACCACAGCTGTGACACACCTCCCTGGAGACGGAACTCTACCTACGGAGGAGTCGAGTCACAGTGTGTGAGGGTGGGCAGGAGGACATGGGAGCCAAACACCGAGGTCAGAAGAGGAAGGAGTCAAGGGGATTCCCCACCATGTGGGTCCTGGCCTGGAAGACGCATGGGCTGAGGGGCAGCGTCACAAGTCATGCTAAGTCTGCTGCTTCCCTGCAGCTGCCCCACACACTGGAGAGATGGCAAACAGGACAAGCAAGGGTCCTGTGGCAGACTCTATCTCCAAGATTCTACTGGAAACCAGACTCAGCTGGTCCTCTTAGCTGGGATGGTAGGTAGTAGACACAGATTGCCTTCTGGGAGTCCAGCTGACCCAAGAGACGTTCCTTTCAACAAGCAGAGAAAAGACGTCTGTCTTCAAGGAACTTGCACCCTGCCGGGAAGCTATGTCTAATTCGCCGTGTTGAAAATCACAGTGCTGCCAGGCGGTGGTGGCGCATGCCTTTAATCCCAGCACTTGGGAGGCAGAGGCAGGCGGATCTCTGTGAGTTCGAGACTAGCCTGGTCTACAAGAGCTAGTTCCAGGACAGGCTCCAAAACCACAGAGAAACCCTGTCTCGAAAAACCAAAAAAAAAAAAAAAAAGAAAATCACAGTGCTTTTGTTTGCGCTCAGGGAACCCCCAGCTCAGGAGTCTCTGTCTGAGGAACCATGTGCATGTTTGTGCATGGACCCCTTTCCTGGCTTCTATCAGACCCTCCGGGCTGCTGGTGGAGACAGGCCTGCCCTCAGTGAACTCCTGCCAGAAAAAGAAAACAGCCCCTGCGTCAGGAAGCCACAAAAATAATGCAGGAGTCCCTGTTCCTGCCCTCAGACATGGCCTCTGTCTTCAGGGAGCCCACTGTCTGGGGGTGTTTGTACCCATGAGTACCCGGACACAGACACACAGTGCACATGTGTGAATGTGGACTTTATTCTAGCTTCTCAGGGCCCGCTCCATACCCTTGCCCCCACCTGTGTGGGCGGCAGAGGGAAGAACAGTCCTCTCAAAGGGTGGCCAGGAGATCCTCAGGCGGATCCTGGGAAGGGAGTCTTTCCTACAAGTGTTTCTGGGAGTATGGGAGCTAGAGGATGGAGAGGGGCAAGAAGGCCACCACAGCTTGTCTGGGGGTGGCTGGGCTCACTGTCCCAAACAGCTGGACTGCATCTAGACATTCCCATCCTAATCCATGATTCACCCCAGCCTCACATGTCAGCCGAGGGGCAGAACACGGGTGTTCAGTGAGCTGCATAAGTCCTCCCACATGTATGTACATGGGAGAAGGCACCAGGATCGTGAGTGAGCAGAAGCCATGCTCTTTCTCCACCAGGCCCGCCTGTCACTTCTGATCCAGCCGCAGAGGGGTTGTCCAGTTCATCGTGAGTCACAATGACTGAGTCTCCCTGCCTGGAAGCTCACACTTGAGCTTCTCTGCAGGTTCAGTGAGCCAGCTGGGAGTCAGAGGGCAGACGGCAGCGGACAGGAACTGCCCGGGCCCCCACCAATTCTTTTTGAGGGATGGAAACCTTCAGAAAAGAGGAGAAAAGTGCTGGCAGGAAAAATGCCCGGGAAAGAGGAAGCAGGGAATACACAGCATTTGTTTATCAAGTAGGAACTCCCTGAAGACAGGGGTATGACTGTGTGTCTCCTTCAGTCTGGAGCTCCCTGAGCACCGAGCTATGGCTGTCTCCTTCAGACTGGGACTATCTAAGAATAGGTCTCTATCTCCCTCAAGTGGGGGCTTCCTTGGAATGGGGCCATGTCTTCCCTCAGACTGAAGGTGAGGCTGTATCTCCAAGGCCTGGGTCTCCCAAGAAGCAGAGGAAAATTTCCCCTCTTCCTCTGTGAACCCCACTAAGAAGGGTACCAAACCTCCCCATTGGGTCACAGTTGGATCTACTTTGGTGTCTGAAATACGAGCCGCCTGCCACCTACACCATTTCAGGGTTTTAGGGTTACTTTGGGTGGAGAACCTACTTCCCATTTGCCACCCTCCTGAAGAAGCAGTCACTGTCAACGATACCCAACTCTATCCCATGCACCACCCCCTGGGTGGTCCCTCTCACAACATAGTCCCGGACTCTGATATTAACCCACCATGGCAGACAAGATGGAGAATATTCACAGGTTCTGTATGCAGGGCCTGGGAATTAGGAGGTCCGGCTGTGAGAACAGGTATTTTATACCATTATCTCAGGCCCCATGCCCTCAACTGGAGGGAGGGGTCTCTAGGGCCATTTGAAAACCCCAGTCAAACAAGTCTGGACACCTGTGTCTGTGACCTGTCATAGTCAGGCAAGGCAGGATCTTCCATCCATGGGTCCAAATCTGCATGGTCAGCGGGTCTATCAATACTTCTTCCTTATGCTCAGCACCAGCACCTGGGGCCAGAGGAGGAAAACCCCAGCAATGTGCCAAGAGACTATGGCCTACCTCAGAGTAAAACAGGAAGGCCTGGGAATCCCTCTCCACACCCAGCTCTCCCCCAGCTCCTCTGGTTTCTCACCTGCTACCCCCGTTTCAAGGAGTGGAAACCAGAGCCATGTCAAGGCCGGGGCTAGGGCAGCCACATTGGGAAGAAAGGATTTCTTTTTATTGGTTGGTTTGTGAGGTAAAACCAAGGGTAAGCACTCAACCACTGCTAGCCCTAGAAGGAAAGGCTCTGGGCCCTCTGTGTCTTGCTGACAGTTCCAACTCCAGATACTGGGTACCTCTCCAGCTACCACTGAGAACTGGACATGGTGAGGTGCACCGAGATAGTCCCACTTTTCAGACAGGGAGACTAAGGCCCGGACTCCTGTAGAATCTGGACAGATCTTGCCCTGCAGTGACCCGGCCAGGCGTGTGGTTGACACCCACACGGCCTGAGTCAGGGTGGGCCTTCTCCCAGCCAGACCATGAGCTCCCTGAGATCAAGGGTCAGGGCTGGTCTCCAACTTTCCCAGAAGAGCTTGCTAGGGAGTGGACTGAATGGAAGCCAGAAAAGCACAGAGTCTAGGGTGAGATTCTGCAAGCCTTGAACCTAAATAGCCTCGCTCCAAGACTGCATGCACCTCTGGGCTCCTGCTTGGCCCCCTCCATGGACACATTTGACTCCTGGCAGCCCCAGATCCCCAGTACCTAGTCGGGAGGAAACTATGGTGGCTCCGACAGAGACACTACACTCAGGCCAAAGTGAGCTTCAAAGGGACATCCTCAGCCTCAAACAGGGGCCCCTCCTCCAACTAGCAGAGGACTGGAAGGCCACATGCTTGACCCCCTACCCCTGGGGCTTGGCCTCTTGGCTGCTGTCTGTGGCCATGTTCTTCTCACATCCAGGCCTCTCCTTTTCCACCCCAGCCCTGCAGTCATTCCTCTTTCCAATACAGTCCTCGCTCTAGCCAGATGTCCCAGCCAGGCCCTCTGCAAGTCTCACCTCAAGCCCTCTCTGCCTACACTCTGGAACTGTCTGGGCCACTGGGCTCGCCACCCTCTCTGTAAAGCTCCGACCCTCTCGGGACAGTTGGAAGGGTCTCTGCAGAGGCTGCAGGGATGGGCAATACGCCAGCTTTCCGTAGCTTAGCATGCCTGTCTTCCAGGAAATCCCCAAACCGCTCTCTCTGTGCCCGCTGTCACATCATGCCATCCCTGGAGGCAGAGAACCACTTAGGTCTGCTTCCCACTTCCCATCATGTGGATGAGGACACAAATTCTCTTATCAGATGCCAAGACGTGCACAAACAGAAAAAAGTGAAAGAGTCATCGATCGCCAAGTTCACCCTTGGGGACCAGGGAGGCTCGCACACAGGACGTGAGGCTCCAGTCGCTGGTCCTATTCTACATACCTTTGGGTTGGGGTGGCTTTTCTTCTTAACTGTTAATGATGTTAAAACATACAGAACGTGAAGTTTCCCATTTTAACCGTGTTTAAGTGTGGCTCGGTGACACAGAGCACATTCCACTCTTGCACAACCTTCACCACCATCCCTCTCCAGACTTTCTCTTGCAAAACCGAAACTCTTCCCATTAAACCGACCTTCCCAGCCTCCAGCAGCCTTCAGGCGCTCTCTGGCTCTGCATATTTGACAACTCTGGGTGCCTCATTCAGGCAAATCAGAAAAGCCATCCTTTTGTGAATGGCTAATTTCATGTCTCGTAATGTCCTTGAGGTTCATCTAGGTTTTAGCCTCTGTCAGAATTTCTCCTTTTTAAGGTTGGCCACTGCTGAGTTGCCCTCTCTCCTGTAAGCAACCTCCCACCCATGTTCTGGTGAGAAATCCTAGCTAAATTCAGTGGCCCAAACACGAAAAGCAGACTCGAGGCTGCAGAGATGGCACTGGGGTTAAGCACACTTCCCGCTCCTGCAGAGGGACCTGGATTCAGTTTCCAGAGCACACCAGCTCTAAACTCCAGCTCCAGGGGATCTGATGCCCACTTCTTCTGGCCTCTGTGGCACCTGCACACTTGTAGTGCGAATACATACACACTCAGGCACACGCGAGTGCACACACACAAAATAAGTCAACAAATGAATCTTTAAAAAAGAAGAAAAATCGTTATAAAATAAAAGAGAGACTGGGTGAGAAGAGGTCCAGACAGAGAGAAATGATAGCGGGATGGAGGAGGGAAAATGACAAAAATTCATTATCTAGATAAATGTAATTATCAAACAATTAATCTTTTTTTAAAAAAGAAAAAGGGATGTAAATGTTAAGGACCCAAATAAACATGCTGCGTCAGAATTCGGGAGTAGTCTATGTTTTAACAGATTTTCCAGGTAATTCTGACTCACTGGCCTAAACAAATGATAAATCATACTGGATTCCTGGATTAGAAGAGCTAAACATTACAAAGGTGTTCATCCTTGCAAACGTCCACTGGTAGATGAATGAGCAGCAGAATGCAGTACATTAAAAGATGTCCCATTGTCAGGATACACTCCTTCCCTCGCCTCTGGGCCAGCTTGTCTTTTAATCCAAGTCCTTGAATGCTTGGCAAGCACATTGAGCTGTAAGTCCAGCCCCAAAGAACTTTGCTATTAAGTATTGTTTTCGAAAATAGAAGTAATATATTTTCAGAATAAAAAGGCTGAGTAGGTAAAGGCTCTTGCCACCAAGGCTGACAGTTGGAGTTCCATCCCCGGGACCAACGTGGTGAAAGCAGAGAACCCGCCCCAGCAAGCTGCCCCCCACATGTATGCTATGGCTCATGTGCACCTACACACACACACACACATACACACACACCACACCACACACATATCTACACACACACACCACACCACACACATATCTATACACACACACACGCACACACACACACCACACCACACATCTACACACACACACACACCACACCACACACATATCTATACACACACACACACCACACCACACACATATCTACACACACACACACCACACCACACACATATCTACACACACACACGCACACACACACACACACACCACACACATATCTACACACACACACGCACACACACACACCACACCACACACATATCTACACACACACACCACATATCTACACACACACACTAAATAAAATAGAGTAAAAAATGTTTTTAAATGCATTACCACTGTTATTTATGTAGATAGGTACTTTATCTGCTTGTGTGTCTGTATCACACGCATGTCTGGTGCTTGTGGAGGCCGGAAGAGGGCATCAGAGTTCCCTGGAACTGGAGTTTCAGCAGGTTGTGAGCTGCCATACGGGTGCTGGGAATCAAACCCAGCCTCTTTGGAAGAACAGCCACGGCTCTTAACTTATGATTTATCTCTCCAAGCCCATATTTTAAAAAAATGTTTTAAAAGAAATGGGTGAGCCGGAGTGTTGGCACAGAGTTAATCCCAGCACTCAGGAGGCAGAGGCAGGCAAAGCTCTGTGAGTTTCAAGCCAAGGGCTACACCATTACACAGTGAGACTCAAAAAACCAGCAAGCAAGCTCTGCCTGTCCCTTCTTACCTCCTTGCTCTGCCCTAAGAGTCATGTCTGGTGAATACTAGAAACTTCAAGGAAGACTAGCCAAGAGGTTTCTATCTATTTTCGGTTCATGCTTCCTACCAGAACTTCTCAAACATACGTGACACAGAAAACATGTTACAACCCTGGGTCATAGACCCAGGGTTCCCGAGCCAGTAATCTAGAGTAGCCCAACATTGTATTCAATATGTCCTCCTGCCATCTCCTCCATGGAGCAGTGGCACCCAAGCAAATCCTGCGGCTTTCACTCACACCTCCATTCCTTGGCTTTAATCCTTTGAGCTGTCTATGAATTAATTCTCATTTTTGTTACCAATCCCTTCAGTTGCCTTCGTACTTCTGAGGATGCCTGTGTTCACACACAGTGAGCAGCTGCCCTTTTCATCATGGCCAATCAAATCAGCAGAAAGAGAATCTGTCCTCTCCTAGTTTCCATGCAAGATTTGGGCTGGGGCGTGCGTTTTTTCCTTGTCGGGTCGCCTGTAGCTCCTTTTCTGCTCACAGCTCCGTCCAGTTTTCTGTCCCTCTTTGTGACTTAGAAGAACCACTTGTCATCCATATTGAAAAAGGTTTCTTTTGCTACCTGGTTGTTTGCTTTTAGATTTTAGAGCCCGGGCTGAGGGTGCAGCTCAGAACACAGCATGCGTGAGTCCCTAGCACCTCATAAACGGGGTGTGCTGGTGCACAGCTGTGAACCCCGGTATTCAGAGTGTGGAAGCAAGAGAATCAGAGGTTCAAGGTCAAATTCCACAGTGAATTCCAGGTTAGCCCAGGCTAGAGACCCTATCTCAAGTCTGGGGGGTCAGGAGGGGGGGAAGAAATAGGGTATTGCTTTTAAAGCCAGCTGGGTTTTGTTGTCCTTGTCACTGTTGTTTTAACTGACTTTGTGACTCGCCTGTTCGTCATACTTCCAAAGAATTTTTTTTTTTGGCTAATATTTTCTTCTAGTAATTCTATGATTTCCTTTCTGCATTATATCTTTGCTCCATCTGGGGTTTACTTCAGAAGTGGGAAACCCATTTTACTATTTTTCCTAAATAGCTAGCCAGTTATTGGATTTGATTGAATCATTCATCCTTTCTCCTCTGATCCAAAATGTCATTCTATTGCATATTAAATTTGAAGCTGGCTGTGGGTGTGTGTCTGGACCGACTCTTTCCCTTTGATCTGCCCGCTTGTTCTTATGTTAGTGCCCAGTTCTTTTATTATCTGAGCCTTAGATGACATCCTGTGCACTAGTGGCTTCTAATATTCCTTTCTACATGTTTATTTCTCCAGATTAACTTTAATATAATTTGTCAAACTCCAAAGATCTTGTTTTTCATATCTTCTAACAGATGTGATTTTCTGGTTTCTTGGCCCACAGACAAATTGAAACAAGCCAAGAAGGATGGGGTAGCTTAGGGGGTTCTGCCTGAGGCCCCAAAGTGAAGGTTGCACAACTGGCAGCTAACAGAAAAAACTGATGAAGCAATCAACAGATTACTTTCTAAATTTATTTGCTTTTAGTACATTGATGTTTTGCCTGCATGTATGTCTATAATTAGAGTGTCAGATCCCCTAGAGTTGGTTACAGACAGCCGTGAGCTGCCATGTGGGTGCTGAAAATTGAATCTGGGTACTTTAGAAGAGCAACCAACTGCTGAGCCATCTCTCTAGCTCAACAAATTATTTTTAAAAGTAGACAGAATAGTAGAAATAAAAACCAGCACCTGGGAGGCCGAGGCAGGAAGATCACCAGTCGGAAGCCAGCCTGGGCTGCACAGAAAGTCGGAAGCCAGCCTGGGCTGCACAGACAGTCAGAAGCCAGCCTGGGCTGCACAGACAGTCGGAAGCCAGCCTGGGCTGC
>JABTXL010001191.1:2247121-2260786 GCA_025134845.1 Neodon shergylaensis
AGAGAGAGAGAGAGAGAGAGAGAGAGAGAGAGAGAGAGAGAGAGAGACTGGACGACTCACTAGCCCCACACAAGGAAGGATTCTCGCCCGTCTCCCTAGTGGCCCCGGGTCCTTAGGCAGCGCCCTCTGCTGGCCAATGCAAAGTGCAGGAAAGAACAAAGTCCTGCAGATGTACTTAAGGGAGGTCTGGGGAAGGGGACAAGGGGCAGAGAAACAAGTGAAAACTTTAAGCTCCTCCCTCAATGGTCCAAGCATATATTAGGACGTATCCCTAGACGTGAGGAAGTCGTGACCATCTTTACTTGGGCCTAGTGGGTAAACAAGCTGGCAAACAGGGCTTTTGACAGCCCAGAAACGGCCCTTTCTGACCTCTGTCCATGAAGCTCTTGAGCCTGCCAAAGGGCCTTCCCTGCCACCTCCTACCAGGGCATTATGCTGGAATGCCAAGTCTGATACTCTGAACCTAGGAGCTTAGAGAGAGAGTACCCCAAGATGGAAGCCTGCAACTGGCAGCAGCTGTCTCACCCTCCCTTTGCAGACGCTCAAGAGCTCCGAGCCCAGATCCCTGCTATGGCAGCACTCAGGGCAGAATTAGGTCCTGAGTCACAGCCTGGCATGAGCTTGCCTGACCAAGACAGGCCAGCTTGTCCAGAGGTGAGACTTGGGTCACAGCCCATCGTCCTACCTCTGGTGCCAGGTATCCTTTCCCTCACGTACCACACGTGGGGTCAGGGCGGGGCCTGGGATGGACTGGGCTGGGCTAGAGCTGAGGCCACTGAGGGGTGGGGCAGAAGAGAACCTAGAAGGGGCGGGAGGGAACAAGGTTAGAGAGAGGAGGACGTCTGGAGTCGGCTGTCCCTGAGTGCTGCGTGAGGAAGGCCCGAGGGCTGGTGGCTTCTGGGACCGGCCCTGACAGTTGCTTCTCTGGTCCTCAGACCCTTCACCCAGGTCTTACCTCCAGAGGCGCCCACCGCTCTTTGACCTTCTCAGGCATTGGGGCCTGAGGCCCAGGCCAGACTTCTACTCCACAGCTGACAAAGCCAGAGGGCCAGGCTGTCCGCACCACTCCTCATAAAGCATATGACACGGGGCTCCCTTTGTGGTGCCCTTACTTAACCGATTCATTGATCCACCTAAGTGGCCAGGTCCCCTTCCAGACCCAGCCAGCCTGGGAAGGCTCCCAGGGGCGGGGTTGGACCCAGGAGGAACAGAGAGCTGGGCGCTTTAATTGGAGGTAATTAGTTAATCTACTCTGAAAGCAGCGGGGGAGGGGAGGAAGCTTTGAGGTGATCTGGTGAGGCTCTGTTGGGGCCACGGCTGACCTCTGCACGTGCACCCACTTAAGAGGCCAAGAGCAGACCGGGGCAGCTTTGTACACAAAAATGCAGGTGCCCTGGGGTGGAGAGAAGCAGCATTAAAAGGAAGCCAGGGAGATGCAGGGACTCTAGGATGGAAACTAGTCCCTCTCCGGTCACCTTTGCTTCCACCTTCCCAAGGTCACACACACACAGTCCTACAAGTTGGGAGCCAGTGCTCTCCCATCCCAAAGGCTAATTTTGCTCGTCCAACTGCAAGAAGCCATTCCCATAACGGGGAAAGGGGCGCCAGAGGACAGAGCCCCAACCCGGCCTCAGGGGGAGTGTCCTCGGGCCCCAACGCGACGCCGGCAGGCAGCGTGGCGGGGACTCTGGCCGACAGCCTCCCGCGCCGTCCGGAGCAGCTGACCCGCTGGCGGGCGGCCAAGTTGCGGCGGGCCGTGAGGCAGCAACGTGCGGCGCGGCATGTCGCGGGCGCGGAGACAGGGAGCTGTGGGGGCGGACCGGCGCGCCGCCTCCCCCTCCCAGCCCGGGCCCATTCATAAAACCCAAAGGCATTGCCCGGGCCTGGCAGGCTTGGACTCCTAATTGCAAACTCATTAAGGAGTTTGCATCTCATTTGCATGGAAATAATTTCCTGGGCCCTCAACAGAGAACTGTCCTCTCTATCCATCAAGCATCCTGTGCCCGGTTCGGCCCATCTACAGACTAGGACAGAAGGGGGCCTGTCTCTTGGTCAGTGCCCCTTCCCCAGCCTACGCACTGGGAGTCTGGGGAAAGGGGGAGGTTGGCAGAGCACCCACCAGCACGGAATCCTGCCTGCGCCCCAGGTGAGCTGGCTCTGCCCCAGTGGGTCCAAGTAAGGGAGGTGCCAGCCAAGTCATTTGCCCCCTGGCTTGGCCGTGCCCAGGGAAGGGAGGAGGCGGTAGGCATTTGTCCGAAGCAGCTGGTCGTACCTGGCAAGAGCAGGACTGGTGGGTGAGGCTGTTCGTGCCCAGCCTCACGTACCTCCCTGCTACAGGCCGTACCCCCACCCCCACACCCCTTACCCCACAGAACAAGCGCTTAGTGACTGCAGACACAGACACCCAGTCAGAACGCACAAAGGCACCCACAACTGGGCCAGCCATCATGGCCACCATCCTGGCAGCCACTCTTGAAGGCAGACAAATCCTTCACAAGTCATTTTGTCCAGGGTTGGGGGAAAGAGTCTTGTTCTGAGGAAGTGGGCCCAAGGGTGGGGGGTCCCTAATGTACCCCAGATGTGACCTCCACCCCTTCTTTCTTACAATTCCTTTTAGAAGTCCTCAAGTGCTGGCTCTTGCAGAAGGACCTGCCCAGGCAGTGGGGACTCAGAGACCTTGTGTCCAGGAGGGAAATGAGACTATCAGAGCTGGTCTCTGTCCTGGTCCTTCAGGTATGTAGTTGAGAGGGTGTTTCCAAAGGGTCCGGTGTGAGAAGCTTAACCATGAAAATGATCTAAACTGTCTAAAGCACATAGAATCTGATTTAGTCTAGGACATAGTGTCCTGGTTCTGTATCGCCCGCAACAGCAGAAATGGGCGCTCATGGTCAGCATTAGAAATGTAAAATAAGAGTCAGCTCTTGTCCAGATCATCCCTGTCCCATCCCACCCCGAGACATAGCCCTGCTCACACTTCCCACCTGTGGCACCTGAGGTTTATCCCTCCGGTTAGGAGACAAGAGGTGGGCAAGGCAGTCATCCTGAGTGGGACTGAACTGCCCATACCCCCAGTTTCTGCACCATTTAAGTTTCTAGTAAAGAATGGATGTATGCACAGTACAGGCATGCTGGAAGAAAGTCCTGGAACACCTGTGCATTTTCCAGTAGCCCGTCTCAGCCCTATTTTCATTTAGCATAAGGATATTACCAAAAAAAAGCAATGTAAAAATACTTAAGTTACTGGGCATGGGGGCACACATCTTTGATGCCAGCACTCCAGGAGGCAGAGGAAGGCAGATCTCTGAGTTTGAGGCCAAGCTGGTATGCAAAGCAAGTTCCAGGACAGCCTGGGCTACACAGAGAAACTCTGTCTCAAAAAAAACAAACAAAAACTTAAGCTGTAAGTATGCCCGAAACTTTTAACTCTAGGACACAAACTCAAACTGCCTGGAGAAGTCACTGGTCTCAGCTTCAGGTGAGGAGATGTGGGAGTGGCTTGTCTAGTCCATCTTCATATATGGCCTGGAAATGAACAGGCGTCAGGGACAGAGTGGTAAGGGAACAAAGTCCATCTGCGGAAGTGACAGGGGAAGAAACTGAAATGACACTGAGGTGGGGAGATTACTCAAAGGAGGGCACGGGCAGGAGAGTCTCCCAGCCTGCCTGTGCAGGACACCTGGCGTCCCCAAACCCACTCCAAGAAGCACAGCCCCTTCTTCCTCCCGCTGGGCTCATGGGTACGCCAAGAGCCTAACTATAAAGGATGTCACCTGCCATATCACTCCCAACCTTACAGGAGGCTTGCCTCAGCATGGCAGCCTACAGAACTCCAGAACGCCACCTGTTGTGGGGGAAATCTGGCTCCAGCCCTCCTTTAAGTGGGAGACAGGTCCGAGCCTCTGTTTCCTCGCTTGTAATGTGGGCTAACCACATTACTGCCTATTGTACAGTGCTGCTTTGGATACTGGCTGACCTCTGTGTGTACAGGATCTGGCACGCGTGGGTCAGGGGTCATTCTGTAAGAATATTGCCTCAGTGTGCCGCAGGAACCCGTGTATATCCAGGGATAGAGAAGAAGACATTACAAACTGTTCAATATCTTCTTAGCCAGGTCATCTGGGTCCTGGGAAAGGTGAGTCACCGCAAAGATCTTCCTGAAGCAACTGCCTGCCCAGCCCAGCGGACTATGCCACCGTTCTAAACCCATCACCTCCCTAAAGGGACAGTTCCAACTAGGAGCCCCTTGCGGCACAGCCTCACTTCAAGTATGAGCTGAGGCTGACACCTAGTGGTCATTTCTATAACTGCAGTGCCCTCTGGCAAGTCAAGTTGGCTTGACTGGCTCCAAAACTCCAGCTCCTTCGGATTGTGGTGGTGGTGGGGGGTGATCCAGATGTGTCTGCACTACTGCCCCTGCTGTTATAGTCCCCATCCCAGACAAGAAGCAGGACTAGTTAACCTTCCCCATGCTTACTTCTTACATTGATACCACAAGGCACATAGAGGCAAGCGATAAGCCCAGAGTCACATCGCTTCCCAACACACAGATGGAATGGGTAGAGATCACAATCAACAAACAGGGAACCAGGCAAGAAGTCTCCAGGAGACAGAGGAGGGCAAGAGGAAGTGACCCGCCCCGGGTTTAGAAACTTCAAGTCCCAGCTCGTGGGGTGACCTGCACTATGGGTCTGCTGCCATTCACCGAGCGTCAGTCTCTTCAGTGTGACACAAGAGGATCCTCAGGTTGGCTGTCTGTGGCCATTCCCGTGCAGGGCTTCTGACCAGCCATGCTTGCCCGGTCCTGACTAATAGGGAAATGGCAGTCAGCTGTGATAGGGCTGAGGCAGGAGATTGTTCTCAGTACAGAGACCCTCAGAGTAGCGTCCTTCAGATGCCAGTGCCCTAGAACAGCCCCTGTCCCTAGGCCTCTCCAGGGAAACCATTTAACCTGTTGGCCCAGACCCATAGGATAAGTGGTCTCCTCTCCTCCAGGGGCCCCAGGGGGACACCAGTCAGCCCTCTCTAGAGTGGGGGAGGGAAGACCACGAGGAGCTTAACCCTAACAGGATGAGGGCGCCATAATTAGGGTCAGGCGGTTGGCTCAGCCTGCGGAAATCCCCGGCTTAGTAGGAACGGGGGCCTCAACCTGAGGGAGGGGGTCAGAGCAGAAGTGAAGGGGCAGAGAGGGTCAGGCATCCCAAGATCCAAGGGCTTAGACCCCAGCCATCCCCTGAAAGAGCCCATTACGGACACCTGCACGTGGTCCCCTCCGTCTCCCAAGTGTCAACCCCCATGAAAGAAGGGTGACACAGACTATCCAGCCCCCACCACAGAGGTCCTCAAGCTGGGGTGCACCAGTATCACCCCCTGCCCGTGCCTTTGCAGAAGGAGGAGAAGCCGTGTGAGAAAGGCTGGCCTCTGCATTCCCAGGACAGCCCAGGACAGCCCTGTCTGTAACCTTAGCAAGGATGGAGGATCGCTTTCCACTGTGGAATTTAACACCCAGGAGATGAAACAGGACAGGGCAGGGCAGGGGCCTTGATGGAGGTGCTCCCCGGCTCCCCCGAAGGCTCTGCAACAAGGTCTCAGGCTGGCTAGGCCAGGTGTCCCCAGATCATCCCACCTGGAACCACAACACAGGTCGCCAGCCTGTATCATCATCCAGCAGAAGAAGCAGGTCCAGCGTGAGAAGTGGCTAAGACCGTGCGCAGGGGAACCCATACAGTGTTAGAATGAGGAACTGAGCGGAGTGGGGAATGTGGACCTCCCACCTCTGCTCTGGGACGGGATCACAGGGGCCTGGAGCACACAGCTGCACGTGCAGACAGACACACACAGAGGCACGTGCACGCACTCCAGGGCATGAGTCTCTGCACGTCCCAGGAGCTAAGAGTTCCAGCCCCTTCACTCCCCTCTGATAACGTAGATGTTTCCAGAGGGGCAGACACGTCGCCTTCAGACGGGCCATGTCAGGCATGTGCCAGGCCAGCTGCCAAGGCCCAGTGCGCCAGGCTTTCTGGGCCCTAGAGGATGTCCTGCTCCAGGGGTTGCCCTGCTCAGCATTGGGTGTGGGATGCCTCAGAGGTCATGACACTACAGGGCAGGGCCTGCGGAGGACCGCCACTGGCTTTGTGTAGCACCAGCCATTGCTGGCATCCCAGGGACACTGGGAACACGGCCGAAGGGTGGAGGAAAACAGAAGTTCTGTAAGGACCAGGAGGGTGGGACAGGGAAGGTGTTAGGTGAGCAAGAAGTAGAGGGTCCTTGCCAGCTTGTGGTTTGGGTTAGAAAAGAGGGGAGAGGATCTAGCCCAAGGATGTCGGGGTTCCCCAAAGGGAAAGAGGACATGAGAGCTCCGGCAAGCAGAGCTGTGTGTCTTCAGATCTCTGAGCTGCTGCTTCAGGGCC
The DNA here is from genome assembly GCA_025134845.1 of Neodon shergylaensis. NCBI lineage: Eukaryota > Metazoa > Chordata > Mammalia > Rodentia > Cricetidae > Neodon > Neodon shergylaensis. The sequence continues at coordinate 2,253,529 of JABTXL010001191.1, forward strand.
AGGTGAGTTGGTGAGTTGACCTGGTGGCTGGGGCTCACTGGGCCACACCCCTACACACACTCAGTGTCATTTGCAAGTGGGAAGAACAGGGAGGTCCTGGGTGGAAAGTGTTCAGGCCTAACAAGTCAAAGCTGGGGGTGGGGGCATGAGGAAGGGGTGTACTTCTGAGAGGACACAGGAGCCTGGAGCCGGGACCCTGGAAGCCCCTCTCCTAGCCATTTTCATCCTTGCATGGTGTGTCAGGGTAAAGACCCTCTACTACCACCCTGGCATCCTTCCAGAGGTTTCCAGAGGGCCTTGCACACGATGTTCGGAAGAGAGGGCGAGGCCCAGAGAGAAAGGCCTCACACAAGGTCACTCAGAGTTAAGAGAGAGGCAGCAAAGCATCTCCTAGCGTCTGCCACGCCCCATTAAGAAACAGGACAATGGCAAAACCTCCTGAAGCCAGAGAAGACAAAGGCATAGAAGTCACAGCTCCGGACACTACAGGGGAGAGCTCAGGTCCCCATTTCCACCCAAGCCTTCCACTAAGTCCTTATTGAGGCCTGGGGAACTCTGGTGTTTGGTGCAGAAGACTCCTCTCTGGGAACGACCACCCTGGCCGGCAAATCCTGCTATGTGGCCCAGCTGAGCCCTGGCCTAAAGAAATGAGCCCTCCCCGCCTGGAGCTTTTGCAGCTAACTATAGAGTCTTCGTCAAGTTGTAGACCAGATCTGACATAATGGCCAAACTAGCAGGAGCATGTAGAGCCAGCTCTGACCACGCTAGGCAGGGGCTCTGAGCACTGTCCTGCCACCCTGGCCTGCCCTTGTCAAGAGCAGTTCCTGGTGTAGGCTGTACCTTGTCTCTGACACCTGGCATTTAGCAAAAGGGCAGAGAGTGAGAAGGGCCTCTGGGAGGCATCCACTACTGAGGAGCCTGCAGGAGGGAGAGGAGTCAGATTTCAAAGTGCCGGAAGATGACAGGACAGTGGATGCTCAGAGGGTCAAAATGAATCTAGGGTGACATCTAGAGTAGACAGCCAGGGTGGTTCTGCAGATTAACAAGAGGACAGAGATCCTACCCCAAAAGCGAAGACGACGAACAGACATGCGAAGGATAGACACAAAACTCCAAAGCTAATAAACACAGGGAGGAATGCCAGCCAGCTACGCTCGCTCACGGGTATGATCCCAATAGTCAGCTAAGGCAGGAGAATTGCCGTGAGTTTGAAGCCAGCCTGGACTAAATAGCAAATTCTTGGCAACTCTGCTAGAGGAAGAAGGAGGTGGGGACCCTGGGAGCCCCCGTCCAAACACCACTTTACCTCTGGTAGGTGAGTGAGACAACAGAATGAGCCCAGCTTTGGTAGAGACCGGGGGACAGAGGAGTCAGAAGGCTGTGGGAGATAGGGTATGCTGGGCCACGCTGGCCCTGTGTTGGCCAGCCTAAGTAGACTAAGCACCCGAGGGTCCTGCAACCCAATTCCATTGTGATTTCATTGCCAGGACATTCAGAAGCAGCTTATTCAGGGTGGGGTGTGGGCAAGGAAAATAGGGTACCCATCCTGGGGTAAAGGCAGCAATAGGATGGGGGTGACTATGTCACAATGGCATTTACCAACGTATATATACCAAAGTATATTTACCGAAGTATATAAAAGATAATAATAGATGTTTGGAAAATAGCCAGACCCACTGGTAGGAGCCACACAGACAGGAAGATTTCGGCTCAGAAAGGAGCAGGGAAGGATGGGAGCAAAGGACAGATTGGACAATCACTGGGTAGGGAGAAGGCTCAGTGGGCAAAGGCTTGCTGCAGAGGCCTGAGGTCACATCCTTAGCACTAACAGAAAAACCAGGCTCAGGGGGTGGGAAGATGGCTCCGCAGCTAAGAACGTGTGCTGCTCCCCAGAGCACCAGTTCAGTTCCCAGCACTCATGGCAGATGCTCAACTCCAGCTCTAGAGGACTTGACACCCTCTCCTGGTCTCCATGGACACCTGTGCACGCACACACACACACACACACAAACACACACATTCTTTTTAAAGAATTAAAGAAGCAGACCCTGTAATCCTAGTACTGAGGTGACAGACAGGGATCTGGGAACTTACTGGCCAGCCTAGCAAATTCCAGGTTCAATGAGAGATTCTGTCTCAAAAAAAAAGGGGGGGGCTGAAGAAATGGCTCATGACTGCTCTTGCAGAGGACCTGGGTTCCATTCCCAGCACCCACAAGACAGCTCACAACTGTCTGTAACTCCACCCTCTGTCTGCACCCTCCTCTGGCCTCTGCAGACACTGCACGAACATGGTACATAGACATACAAGAGGGCAAAACACCCATACACATAAATTAAAATAAATCTTTTTTTTAAAGAAGGTGGAGGAGCTGGAGAGATGGCTGCTCTTCCAGAGGACCCAAGTTCAACTCCCAGGAAGGACATGGTGGCTCACAGCATCTATAATAAGATCTGATGCCCTCTTCTGGTCTGCAGGCACACTTGCAGACAAGCACTCATACCAAAAAGAAAAAAAAAGTGGAAAGTGATCAAGAACACCCCATCCAGGAATGCACGTGTGTTTGAGTGTGTGTGTGTCTGTCTGTCTGTCTGTGTCTCTGTGTTTGTGTGTGTGTGTGTGTGAGAGAGAGAGAGAGAGAGAGAGAGCACACAGTCTGTCTGTCTGTCTGTCTGTCTGTATGCATCCACACAGAATAAAGAAAACTAGAAGAGTGAGAGGTGCCATCACCTGAGCCAACCTACTACTGCACCTGAGGCCCACAAGGGAGCAAGAGTCCCCCAGGCCCTCAGCACAGGTTCAGGCACAACCAGGAGCTACGTCATTAGGGGCATGCACCAGGCTGCCCACAGCGGTCACCTCTCCCTCTGCTCCTCCACAGGCTGGGGAGAAGGGACCACCTTGGGCAAAGTCAACCTGTCACACAGTGGAACTATTCATTTCAGAGCCCCTTTTATGACCTCAGGAGCCATGCTGGGGAAAATGGGAGGTTAGCAGCTCCAGGGTCACAAGCTCCTGTAGTTAAGTTGATCTTTTTTCCCCTTTAAGATGGGTCCTTACTATAGATAAAAATGAAATATCTGTGGAAAACTAACCTGTCTCAGGCATGCTTCAAAATAATCTAGAGCTGGGGGGCTGGGCGGGGAGCCCCCTCCAGGGAACCCCCACCAACATTTGTGGAGAGGCCCCTGCCAACAATATTGCCACAGCTTCCTGCTTCTTTTCAAGAAGGGACCTTGAAGCCTGGGACTGAGCCCTGTCACTGGACCCAAGAGGCTGGGGCTGGAACAGGCCTCAGTAGGTGTGGCCCTTGTTCTGGGCCTTGCCCTGCACGTGGCCCTGGCTTCTCAAACAACAGCACCTGCCCGAAACAGGAAATGCCCCCAGCCGCGATCCTTCAGTGAAAGCCACCGCCCCAGCCTCCCACACCAGCTCCTGGCTCCTGGCAGCTGCCTCCACCAGGACTCCAAGCACCAGGTGAGCCGAGGATCAAATGAAGCACCGTTTGTTTACTGAGAGCTTGTAAAAGTCACCAGGACCTGGAGAAGGACCTGCCAAGGTCACACAGGCAGGAAGCACGGAGCTGGGTTCCGCACAGGTGTAGGGCACCAGGCCAACACTGTCTGCCTCCACAGAGCCCACAGGCTAGTGCACAGTGTCCTCATTTACTGTATCCCTGAGACCACCACGCCCCTTCGATCCCTCTAGGTCCTGCTGCACAAGGCTCCAGTCAGGAAACACAAGAGAGTCTGTGTGGGACAGGTGCAACCAGGGAGGGAGGGCTGGGACAGGGGGTGGCAGGGCCCTTCGTTATCTTTTCTTTTCTTTTCTTTTCTTTCTTTCTTTCTTTCTTTCTTTCTTTCTTTCTTTCTTTCTTTAACTTCACTTCATTTGTATTTATTTTGTCTGTATTATTTATTTATTTATTTATTTATTTATTTATTTATTTATTTATTTTGTCTGTTTGTGGAGATGGGGCAGTTTGTAGAGGCAGTTCTGAGGAGTAGTTCTCTCCTGTTCTCTCCTTCCACCATGTAGATCCTGGGGACTGAACTGAAGTCTTTTTTGTTTTGTTTTGTTTTGTTTTTTGAGACAGGGTTTCTCTGTAGCTTTAGAGCCTGTCCTGGAACTAGCTCTTATAGACCAGGCTGGCCTAGACCTCACAGAGATCCTCCTGCCTCTGCCTTCCGAATGTTGGGATTAAAGGCCTGCGCCACCGTCGCCTGGCTTGAACTCAAGTCCTTAAAGAAAATGACACTTTAACCATTCTTTCTGCTCTGAATAGTGTCTCACGTAGTTCACAAGTTCTGTGGCCAGTGGCAGCGTGTTCCCCATTCAGCAGACGGTCTCCCCAAAGCAGAGAGGATAGACAACTTCCCGGCAGTCACTCAGCTGGGAAGAACAGAGCTGTATAGACGTTTGCAGCAGGCAGCTTTCACCTAATCACCCAGACATACATGTTCGCTCAGCAGCCTGTGTGTATCAGGAACTTTTGATTCCTAGAGACTGGTTGTTGGTGTGGTGAAGGGAGGGCCTCTGCCCCAAGGGGTCTGACTAGTGGAGCCTTCAGGACAGCCTGGGACACCATCACCTTGTCTGCCCAGGGGGGCTCCGTTGCTGTGGCAACAGCTGAGGCCAATTCACTGCGAAATCTTGGAAGCAATCTTTCACAGGGGCGAATGCCCTCTGACACCCAAGCAGCCTGCCTTCCTCTCTTGAGAGGCAGGGGATTGGAGGTGCCCCCACCCCCGCAGGCCAGAAGAAGGTGTTAGGTACCCAGGAGTTGAAATTAGAAGCAGTTGTGAGCCTCCTGGCCCAAACTCAGATCCTTTGGAGGAGCATGGAGTTTCTTAACTACTGAGCCATCTCTCTAGCCCCACTTCTCTCTTAACTTCAGTCGTTCACGGAAGTTTGCAAAGCACTGGTGAAAGCCCCTTCTACTAGTCCCATAGCGGCCTGGAGAGCCATCCTCTCTCCTCCGCTACACCCTCTCTCTTCCGCTACAAGCATCCGCGGGTGAATCAGTGCATAGCCCTCTATCAAGAGGAGGCATTCTAAAGGCGCACTGGTGGTTGCCCCCAGTTTCAGGCCATGGAACCCTCAACAAAATACTGACCTCGCAGGGCTTTAGTTTTCTGTTAAGGAGCTGTTATGTGGTTCAAAAATAAGTCATGTACCGCAAGTGTACAGCCTTGCGCCTGCGCGCAGTGACAACAACGCAGCCTCCTGGTATCACTGCTGCTTTGGATCAGCCCAGCCGAGCCCTGAGCGCCGAGGCAGGAATAGCAACTGATTCTTCTGTCTGTCTCAGCGTTTTGCACAAAGTGCGACACACAGTGGGTGCTCTATGTCTTGCGCCAGACCCCCCCCCCCCCCGAAGAAGATTCTGAACTGAGGACACTTGGCTTTGTGGTTTTGGGGATGCTCTTTGGAAAACTGGAAGGGATGTGGAGCAGCAGAGAAGGAAGGGAGAGGCCGTCAAGGGTGCAGTTGCCGAAGAGAGAACTGACTGATCCCGGTTCTGTCTCAGGGCTGTTCCCACGCCAAGCAAGGGAGAAGGGAAAGATGCACTTCCAAGACTGCCCACTATGCGGCAGTAGCTGAGTAGTCTGAAGCGCTCTCAGGAGGAAGTCACAGGACTACAGAGAGGGAATGGAAACAGAACAGAGGTGGGAGAGATCTACGGCCCTCATAAATGTCAGCCCGACTCATACTGCAGAAGCTCCCCGTGGCGTCCCGCGTGCTCCTGGAAGAGGATGGGACCGCCAAGCAAAGAGGAGCTCCTGTAACTTAGGCTGCCAGCCTCCGGCAGGACCTCACAAGAACGAGGGCCATTAAGCTTGTCTTGGGAGCCGTGCCTTGTGTGTCTGATGTGATGTTAAATCCTTCACAAGATCTACTCATTTAACTTTCCCACGGTCCTGTGTAGCACCAATTTGGAGAGAGGAAACTGAGGCATGAATGGCAGGTGGGGCTGCTTTGCTTAACCGCAAAGAGGACGGCGGACTAAATGCAAATTAAAACCACAGTGGGAGTGGGGGTGGAGAAGCAATCCTTTAATCCCGGCACTTAGGAGGCAACGGCAGGTGGATTTTTCTGTTCGGGACTAGCCTGGTCTACATACCGAGTTCTAGGCTAACCAGAGCTATGTGATAAGGTCCTTTCTCAAAAGTAAATAAATAAATAAATAAATAAATAAATAAACGTAAAATAAAGCTATGGTGAGGAACAAGAGAAATGGCCCACTGGTTAAAAGTATATACTGCTTTGAGTGAGGTAACCCAGACACAGAAAGACAATTATCACATGTACTCACTCACAGGTGGTTTTTAAACATAAAGCAAAGAAAGCCAGCCTACAAACCACAATCCCAGAGAACTCAGACAACAATGCAGACACTAAGAGAGACTTACATAGATCTAATCTACATGGGCAGTAGAAAGTAGAAAAAGACAAGATCTCTGAGCAAATTGGGAGCAAGGGGACCTTGGGGGAGGGTTGAAGCGGGGAGAGGAGAGGCAGGGAGGGGAGCAGAAAAAAAATGTAGAGCTCAATAAATATCAATAAAATAAAGTATATACTGCTTCTTGCAAAGGACCTGAGTTTGATTCCCAGTTGGGATCTGGGTAGATCACAACTGCCAGTAACTCCAGTTCCAGAGGACCTGACACCCACTTCTGGCCTCCCAGGGCCCCCGTACTCGTGTGCATTTACCCACACATGGATACATAACTAAAAAGAAAACAAATCTAAATACACACAGAGTCAGGTACCATTTCATAACAACTAGGGTGGTTATAATAAAAACTAAACTTAAAAAATGGAGCCAGGTGTGGTGGCACACACTTTAATTCCAGCGCCAGGGAGGCGAGAGGCAGAGGCAGGCGGATCTCAGTGAGTCCTAGGCCAGCCTGGTCTACAGAGTGAGTTCCAGGATAGCCTGGGCTATGTAGAGAACCCCTGTATAGAAGAAGAGGAGGCAGAAGAAGGAAGGAAGGGAGAGAGGGAGGGAGAAAGGGAGGGAGGGAGGGACGGAGGAAGAGAGAGAAAGAGAAAAAAGGATCCAGACACAAAAAGCCATTACCTTCTGGTTCCCTTTATGTAAAATGGCCAGAAGAAGAAATCCACAGATATAGAAGGGAGACTGATAACTGCTGGGAGTGGAGCACTGAGGAGGGGATGCAAGCTGAGTGCTTGTTGAGCCCTGGAACGGTGCAGCAGGGCGTTCACGCTGGGATGGTGCAGCAGGGCGTTCACG
>JABTXL010001191.1:2260796-2312588 GCA_025134845.1 Neodon shergylaensis
GCTGGGATGGTGCAGCAGGATGTTCATGCTGCGATGGTGCAGCAGGGTGTTCACCCTGGGATGGAGCAGCAGGGCGTTCACGCTGGGATGGTGCAGCAGGGCGTTCATGCTGCAATGGTGCAGCAGTGGCATTCATGCTGGAATGGAGCAGCAGGGCGTTCACGCTGCAATGGTGCAGCAGTGGCGTTCACGCTGGAATGGAGCAGCAGGGCGTTCACGCTGCAATGGTGCAGCAGGGCGTTCACGCTGGGATGGTGCAGCAGTGACGTTCACACTGCAATGGTGCGGCAGTGACGTTCACACACCACCACAAATGAACTAACCACATCTGGATTGTGCATTTTCAAAATAATTAAGCAGCATGTTTTGTGTGGATTTTACATGTGCGTTTAAAAATACGTGATTGTGTGTATGTGTGTTTTGCCCACATGTATGTGTGTTAACCTCATGCCTAGTGCCAGTGGAGGCCAGAAGACAATGCTGTAAGCCACCACTTCTGGTCCTCTGCAAAAGCAACTACTGTTCTTCACGTCTGAGCCATTCAACCAGCCTCTGCATTAACAGTGAGAGAGAGAGAGAGAAAGAGAGAGAGAGAGAGAGAGAGAGAGAGAGAGAGCGCTAAGGGCAGAGCCTCATTCAAAGTTGGCTGTAGCCCACTGAGGGCCCAGGAGCTCACACTCAGCGTCATTTGAGGGCAGCAAGCCTGCCAATGCCAGGCTGTCAAGGAGATGAAACTCAAGTTGTTTTAAACATTTTTATTTTTATGCCCTGGCATACTGGAGAAACAAAAAGCATTAGCCTTGCTCCCAGGCAGATCTAGAGATAAAATGCTGGTTCCACCATTGCTGTGTGACCTCCAGCAAATCACTGTGCATTTCTGGACCTGTTTTCTTGCCTGTCAGATGGAGTTGCTAAAAGGCAGTCTACTGTGTCGGAGAAGTGAATGAATTAATTGGTGAGAAATCCACAAAAAAAGTCCCTAACCCCAAGAAAGGCTCAGCGAGGGTGGGTTCTTCCCTCCTCTCCTGTCCTCACCCCTGGACTTGATGCTCAGCACAAGTGAGTTTCACCTGTGCGAGCCTTCACCTGTGCGAGCCTTCACACGAGACTGAGCACAAGCCACGCCCATCCTGCTTCTCTGGGGTAGAGATTCATGGTAGAATTCATTATCACAGAGAAACCCAACTGACTCATGGAGGCTACAGGGTCCAGGGAAGTTCAAGACCTCCAGGTCAGGTGGGAAAAGGCAGGATGAGCAGCAACCCCAGCTCCAGCCTCACACCAGCATCAATGCCATGCTTTTTCTTTATCTGTATATCTATGTGGGTGGTGTGTGTGTGCACATGTGTATGCACTTGTGTGTGCGTGTGTGTGCCCAAGGCTGATGTGAGAAGTCTTCCTCAATTGCTTTCCCTCTTATTTGCTGTGGGACAGTGGTCTTGTACCCTGTCACTTATATTGTATTGTTTTAATAAAATGGTGATTGGCCAGTAGCCAGGAAGGAAGCAGAAGTGATATGACGAGAACAGGAGAATTCTGGGAAGAGGAAAGAGTCAGTCTGCATTCATCACCCAGACACAGAGCAAGCAAGATGAGAATGCCTTGCTGATAAAAGGTACCAAGTCATGTGGCTAACACAGACAAGAATTATGGGTTAATATAAGTTATAAGAGTTAATAAGAAGCCTGAGCTAATAGGCCAACCAGTTTATAATTAATGTAGACCTCTGTGTGTTTCTTTGGGACTGAATGGCTGCAGAACCGGGTGGGACAGAAACCTCCAGCAACACTTATTCATTGAGGCAGGGTCTCACAACTACTCAGAGCTAAAAAATCTGGCTAGTCCTGGGACCCCTGGCTCTGCTTTCCAGGACTGGAACCATGGGAGTGACCTCACACCTACTCAGCACTGATGTGGTCCAGTCCTCACGATTGGAGGCAAGTTCTTCACTCTCTGAGCCATCGTACCATCTCTTGGCCTTTGCCCAGCCTGTCAACACCATTGTCTTCCCTACACGTGTGTGCACACAGACATCCAGGCACACACATCCAACCCCCTAGAGCCTCTCGCCTGTCCTCACCTGTCCCCACCCCAAAACGTTAGTGAGGAATGCTAGCGGGTCTTCCTAAGGATTATCTCATTATATTATATATATCATTATATACATTGTTACTCAAATGGCCATAATTTTAGCCAGGCCTGTAGTTCCACTACTTAGGAAGCTGAGACAAGAAGATCATAAGTTCAAGGTCAGCCTGGAAACTTATCCAAGAGCCTGTCTCAAAGTGAAAAGCATAAAATGCCGTGTGTGGTGATGCACACCTTTAACACTAACCAGCACTCAGAAGGCAGAGGCAGGCAGATCTCTGTATATATAAGGCCAGCCTGTTATGCAGAGTGAGTTCTGGGACAGCCAGGCTATGTAGAGACTCTGTCTCAAAATAAATAGATAGACAGACAGACAGAGAGAGACAGACAGACAGACAAATAGCAAAAAGAAGGCTTAGTGATACAGAGCCTGCCTAGCACTTGAGGCCCTAAGTTTAATCCCAAACACCACAAAAAGATAGATATATAGGTAGGTAGATAGATAGATGATAGATAGATAGATAGATAGATAGATAGATAGATAGATAGATAGATAGATAGGGATAATGGTCTGTATTCTGTCAATTATATTTTAAATAAATGCTGATTGGCCAGTAGCCAGGCAGGAAGTATAGGCAGGACAACCAGGCAGGAAGTAGAGGCAGGGTGACAAGAATGGGAGAATTCTGGGAAAAGAATTCTGCTTTCTGCAGTCCTGACCCAGTCAAAGAAGAAGCAAGATGTGACTGCCTCACTGAATAAGATACCAAGCTACGTGGCTAGCATAGACAAGAATAATGGGCTAATATAAGTTAAAAGAGTTAATAAGAAGCCTGAGCTAAAATCAGTTTATAACTAATGTAGACCTCTGTGTGATTTCTTTGGGACTTAACGATTGTGGGAGCCAGGCAGGACAGAAACCCCAACAACAGATAGATAGATGATAGATAGATAGATAGATAGATAGATAGATAGATAATTGATAGATAGATAGATAGATAGATAGATAGATGATAGATAGATAGATAGATAATTGATAGATAGATGATAGATAGATAGATAGATAGATAGATGATAGATAGATAATTGATAGATAGATAGATGATTAGATAGATAGATAGATGATAGATAGATAGATAGATAGATAGATAGATAGATAGATAGATAGTTGTGTATGTTTATGCGTGTGTGTGTGTGTGTATGTGTGCACGTGCACAGGTCAGAGGACTTTGCAAGAGGTGGTTCTCTCCTTCTACCATGTAAGTTGGTGGAACTCAGGTCAGGCGTAGCAGCTGGTGCGAAGTCCAGTCGTCTTTAGTAGGAAACTGATTTTTCAGTTTTCCTGAGGGCTGGAGAAGCTGGCTCAGCACCGTGCAAACATGAGGAGCTAAGGTCCAGTCCCAGGCCAGTAAGAAGCTGAGCGATTTCCCTTTGAACACCTGAGGCTTCACTAGACTGCGATTCTACTCAGCCTGGGCCCCTTCCAGCCCATGTTGCCCCTGAGAAAGATCTATGGGTATCACTGTGCCCTCCTGGCCCTTTCCATGTCTCTAGGGTTTAACCAGATCATTCTAGACCAGGAGATGCTGAGAGCATGAACAAGGCTTCAGGCTCCTTTTAAATTCCTGTCTTAGTGAAGCTGGAGGTGGGTGGCCCAGTGGCTGAAGCTTGCGGCATAATCGTGAGGGTCGGAGTGAATCTCCTGGAAACCCATGTAAATGCCAGATAGACTTGGCAGCCCGTGTGTAATTCCAGTCCAAGAAGGTGGTGGAACAAGGGAACCGATCCCCAGAGCTGGGATAGCTAGACTAGCCATATCAGAGAGCTCTGGATTTGATTGAGGGAGCCTTCCTCATGAATAAAGTAGAAGGGTAATTGGGGATGGTTCCTATCAACCTTGGGCCTCCACACGCACGGGTGCACACAGTACAATGGGAGGGGGGCCTCAGGACCACCAGGGACAGGGCCCAGGCTTAATGCGAAGACTATAAACAGGAACCAGGAGACAGAAGCCCCATGTGATAGAGCTTCCGTAAGCAGGACAACCCAGGAGAGACAGAGAGGTCAGCCCTAACACCAAGTCCAGCCACCGTCCAAGAGCCCTGCTTTATAACAGCACCTGAGCTGACAGGTTGACCAGGTGACATGAGGGTAAGTCCTAGAGGAAATCAGAGAGAACAGGAGCCCAAGCAGAGCTAGGCCCATGGCTTAGAGTGGGCAGGGCCTCTCAGAAATGACACCGAAAAGGAGCTAGAGGATCCCAAGAAGAAAACAGCAGTATAAAGAAAGGCCAAGGAGGCGTCAGGAAGCCATGTGGTTGGCGTGCAGGGGTAGAAGGAGCAGGGAAAGAGAGAGGCTCTGTAGGCCATGGCAAGGACTCAGGGGGTGCAAAGTGGGTTTTATCCCAGTTAGTGGGAGAGAAAAGATGAGGCTCAGCAAAGTCAACCATCATCAAGTGACCCAAGTGACCAAGCCAAAAATATGCCAGGTCTGTTAACAAGGACCAGAGGACAGGTTTTCATGGAATGGCTGCTCCAGTATGAAATATACCAGTCAAGTTATTGATGGCAATCACTTTTCTTTATCTTCTCTATTCTTGTATGTGTGCTGGGGAATGCACGCCACAGCACACATGTAGAGGTCACAGGAATGTTATGGGAATCAGTTCTTTCCTCCTACCATGTGGGTCCTGGGGATCCAACTCAGGTCATCAGCCTTGGCACCTTTACCCACTGAGCCATCTCCCTGGCCCTGTTTATTTATTTTGGGGCCTAACATCTTTTTAATAAATATTTGTTAATTATGAATACAATATTCTATCTGTGTGTATGCCTGCAGGCCAGAAGAGGGCACCAGACCTCATTATAGAAGATTGTGAGCCACCATGTGGTTGCCGGGAATTGAACTCAGGACCTTTGGAAGAGCAGGCAATGCTCTTAACAGCTGAGCCATCTCTCCAGCCCCCTAACATCTTAATATATCTCATTCTGGCCTCAAACTTGCTAAATAGCCAAGGATGACCCTGAATTCAACTTTTCTGTCTCTGTGTCCTGGATCCTGGGATTCCAGATGTTCACTGCCACATCTGGTTTATGCAATGTCAAGAATGGAGCCCAGAGCTTCAGGCATGCTAGACAAGTACTCTTCTGATGATGCCACCATCGCCCGGCAATCTTTTTATTTTAGAAAGAAGACTGTGTCACAAGAACCTGAGTGGTTGGGGACAGGGGGGAAAAAGGCTGTAACAGTGAGGGAACAGAATTTGGGACAAAGAGGCATCTTACTTAGGATTACTACTGCTGTAATAAAACTATGGCCAAAAGCAAATTGGAGAGGAAAAGGTTTACTTGGCTTACACTTCCACACCATAGCCCATCACTGCAGGAAGTCAGAACAGGAACTCAAGCAGAGCAGGAACCTGGAAGGAGGCAGATGTTGATGCCCAGCCCATGGAGGAGTGCTCCTTATGGTTTGCTCAGCCTGCTTTCTTATAGAACCCAGGACCACACCGTAAGAGTGGGGTGACCCCATCACTGGACCTCAACCTTCTGCATCTCCTAGCCTCACCTGTGGACAGAGTCCATTCCTAGCCACCCACCCCCAACCCTTTCTCTGCCAGGAACTCCAGCAGTCTATGACTTCCCGATCATGCCCACAGTTCCCAAAACCACTGTCCTCTCCAGCACCCACAATCCCATTCTCTGGGGAGATACAAGGGGTGGGGTGGTGACACTCACAGAATGACAACCTTCCCACACTTATTTGTTTGTTTTGTTTTTTTGAGACAGGGTTTCTCTGTGTAGCCACGGCTGTTCTGGAACTCACTCTGTAGACCAGGCTAGATTTAAATTCAGAGATCCACCTGCTTCTGCCTTCCAAGTGCTGGGATTAAAGGCGTGAGCCACCACTGCCCATCTAGACAGCATTCTCTCTCAAATGTACATTGGTGTTTTGCCTGTGTGGAGGGAGGGTGTTGGATTCCCTATAACTGGAGTTACAGATAATTGTGAGCTGCCTTGTGGGTGTTGGGAATTGAACCTGGGGCCTCTAAGTCAAAGCTCTTAATCACTAGGCCAGCTCCCCAGCTTGGATCTTTTATTTTTCTTAGAGTGGATTTCCTAAACCCATGCTGGCTTCAAACTCACTACATAGTCAAGAATGATTTTGAACCTCAGAATCTCCTCTCTCCCAAAATGCTGGGGTCACAGGCATGCACCACTGTGTTTATGTGGTAGTGGGGTCTAACCCAGGGCCTCATGCATGCAAGGGCTACATCAAACGTGTGTTGCTTTATGTTCTAAGGAGAGACATTGAGGCATAACAGATTTGTCTACTTTGGGCCTTGGTAGTCTGGTATCAGGATTCATGATCTCCTCAGGGTTACAGCCACGCCCTGGTGCCTGCTCCCTCCTTTTCCTCCCTTTCTCCTTTCGGAGAGCCTGCCAGTTGTTTCATTTCCCGCCACAATGGAGGACTCACGTGGAGATGTGCAGTCTGGGTCCCAGCTTCCACCCCCTTGGAGCCTTATGCCGGTGGTCAAAGTGGGGATCAAGCCAACATGTGGAACCCTCCGCGACTCTGCACAAGAGGCAGCCAGGTCACCTCAGACTGCCCTGTCCCCAGCAGACTCCCGCTCCCCGCTGCCTCTGCCCTCTGCTCTGGCTCTCGCTCTGCGTCTTTACTAGGAAAATAGGGGTGGGGGGGTGGAGCGGCCCACACACCACCACGGGCGGTCAGGGTGCCAAGGTCGCACTGAATTCCAAGACCTTGCTGGAAGCCCTCACATCCAATAGAGGGCGCAATGTGCACGGAAATTTGACTACCAGCTCGCCCTCCCCTCCCGTCTAGGAAGGGACCTCACAACACTCCGCCGGTGCCTTCTCTCTTTTATCCCAATTCCTCTGTCCCTCACCTAGCAACCATCACATATGCTCCTGTAAGCTAAGTGCATGCATTGTTTTGTTTTAAGCTTTTTTCTTTTTGTTTTTTTTTTTTTTTTTTTCAAGACGGGATTTCTCTGTATAGCCCTGGCTGTCCAAGAACTCACTCTGTAGACCAGGCTGGTCTTGAACTCAGAGATCTGCCTGCCTCTTCCTCCCAAGTGCTGGGATTAAAGCCATGTGCCACCAATGCCCGGTGGTGTCTTTTACCTTTTTTTTTGGTTTGTTTTTTTAAAAAAAAAAAAGTGTTTCACTATATAGCTCTGGATAGCCTGGAAGTCACTATGCTGACCAGGCTGGCCTCGAACTCAAACTCATAGAGTGTCCACGTGACAAAATCTAGACTCTCCTGGGGGACTGACCTCTGGGCACACCTCGGGTGTTATCTTGATTAGGTGAACTGAAACGACGAACCTCCTGTGGGTGGACGCATTCCCTAGGCAGAGGACTGTGAACTGTATATAACGTAGGGAACCTGTTCACAGCTCTCGGCTCCTTGGCTGTGCACTGCTTTCGTCAGGGTATTTTATCACATCCACAGGAAGAACTGGAGACAGGACATGAATGGCGCTCCCTTTCCACTCCCACTCTCTAGGTTTGTTGGCATTGCTAAGGACACCTTAGTTCCTGGTAGGCACCCCGCATTCATGCACACTCTCTGACCGGTACTGAGGCACCTCCAGCACCAGCTAACAGCCCAGCCCCGAGCACGCTCACATACCCCATCGCCCAGTTCGTTAACATCAACTCTACAGGGTGGTCAACGACTCTTCCACCCACCTGATTCTCGAAGGGTCTCCCAGGCTTCACGGGCTGCTCTCACGGACAACCTTCTTAGCACCTGGCTCTTAGCACCTGGCTCAAATCCTCTTGGCTTAAGCCCTAGGGAGACACGGTGCTACTGGGCCTGAGGGCTCCGCTAATATCGCCTTACATTATAAAGCAGACTCTGCCCCCTCTCTGGGACCTTCTGGTACACAGCGGCTGTGTACCAGCACTGGCCAGTGAACTCCACAGGCCTCAGGAGGAGGCTTTCCCACTGCAAAACCCAGTGGGCCCTTCCCTCTTCTCCAGAGCTACCCCAGCTTCCTGAATTTCCCCCACAGCTCTTCCTTGGCCCACCCCTTTTCAAGTGATCTATGCCTCCCAGTTCTGTCTGGGGACAGGCTAAATAGATTCCAAGTCCCAGGGTATAACACTGAAGTAAGGCAGCACCCCTTCCTGGCCTCTGCCAACAGGGTCTCCCACTTACCCTTCTGCAGCCCGGCTTCTCTGCAGAAGTACCCTGGCTGGAAGTAGACACCGTCTTAAAGCCCTTAGCTCAGCTGTCACTCAACGAGAGCTCAGATACTTGGGGGGTAAAAGCTGGAAGAGCCACAGTGGGGGAGATAGACTAAACTCCCTCTTGGCTTCCTTCTAGCCTCCTATCACCAGGTCCTGGAGATCCTCACCAGTCGAGAGTTGAGGGACTTGCCTGAGGTGGGCGGCAGATCATTGACAAGGGCCGGTCTCGAACACAGGCTTGTGGAAGAGAAAAGCCAGCTCCCCTCAAGCCCCTCCCCTCAGAACCTGGTCTGCTTCCTTCTCTCAAGTCCCCGAATTTTAAATTGGTTGTAAGTTCATAAATAATAGAGAAATACATTCTCCTTCTTAAAATATTAAAGTACTCGTGGGCCTGAGAGACAGCCAGCAGTTAAGAGCACTTACTGCTCTTGCAGAGGACCCAACTTCAGTTCCCAGCACCCACCCGGCAGCTCAGAGCTGCCTATAGCTCCAGTTCCAAGGACTCTGAGGCCCTCTTCTGGCCTCCAAGGGCACCAGGCATGAGCATCTGCACAGACGTGCCTGTAGGCACTCACACACACACACATATTCGAAAGAAGAAAAACCTTTTTTTAAATTAAAATACTGCCTGGTGTGGTGTCGCAGGCCTGTAAGCCCGGCACTGTGGAGTCAGAGCAAAGGATCTCAAATTTGAGGACAGCCTAAGCTCCACAGCGAGATTCTGCTGCAAAAACAAAACAAACAAACAAATAAGGACTGGAGCTGGCAAGATAGGGCTCTGCAGTAAAGGTTCCTGCTGCCAAGCCTAAAGACCTGACTGAGTTCAGTTCCAGGACCCACAGGAGAGAATCAGTCCCTCCAAGCTGTCCTCTGACCTCCATTCACCTGCCATGGTCCATGCATCTTGGCCCCATACTAAATAATTTCTTTCTTTCTTTCTCTCTCTCTCTCTCTCTCTCTCTCTCTCTCTCTCTCTCTCTCTCTTTCTTTTGTTTTTCAAGACAGTGTTTTTCTCTGTAGCTCTGGTTGTCCTGGAACTCACGCTCTGTAGCCCAGGCTGGCCTTGAACTCACAGAGATCCACCTGCCTCTGCCTCCTGAATGCTTGGATAAAAGGTGTGCACCACCAACACCTGGCAGTAATTTTTAAAGAACAAAGCAGGGCTGGAGAGATGGCTTAGTGGTTAAGAGGACTGGCTGCTCTTCCAGAGGACCCAGGTTCAGTTCCCAGAACTCACATGGCAGCTCATAACTGTCTGTAACTCCAGTTCATGGGGATCAAGTTCCCTCACACAGACATCTATACAGGCAAAACAACGTGTGTGTGTCTATGAATATATATATATATATATATATATATATATATATATATTGGGGTTTTTGGGGGTGGGAGCAGTCAAGACAGGGTTTCACTATGTATCTCTGGATGTCCTGGAACTCACTCTGTACACCAGGCTGGCCTTGAACTCACAGAGATCCTCTTGCCTCTGTGTGTGAGCCACCACTGCCTGGCACAGATAAATCAATTTTTAAAAATAAGTCAAGAAGTCAGGCATGGAATTCCAGCAGGTGGATTTCTATGAGTTCAAGGCCAGCCCGTTCTGCACAGTTGAGTTCTAGGACCAGTGCTACATAGTGAGGGCCTGTTTCCAAAAAAATAAACAAACCACAAAATTTAGTGGAGCATGGTGGTGCACTCCCAACACTCGGGAGACAGAGGCAGACAGGTCTCTCTGTGTGAGTCGAAGATCAGACTAGTCTATGCAGTGAGTTCTAGGCCAGGCAGGACTACATAGTGAGACCCTGCCTTTAAAAATTAAAATTAAATTAAAAAATAAGGACTTGGAAAGTGGCTCAGTAGAGTATTTGCCTAGAATGTGCAAGACCATATGTCCCGTCTCTAGAACCACACAAAGACTTACACAGACATTGCTATTGATGAGACTACCTTACCTGAGAACCGAGCCTCTTCTCCCTAGGAATTCCTGTGGGGGCCACAGTCCAGTGCTTTTTATATGCCTATATACAGTTCCTCTATAGCTCTAAAAATGGAGTAAGCCCTGCACTGCTCGGCCTGGTGGGTGGAAGACACCCACAGGTCTGTCTGGTACCTCGAGTGGACACCATTGCAATGAGCAAACATGGTGGAGAAACAGGAGAGGAAGAAAAGCGAGCAGTTCATGTGCTGTGGAGAGAGGTGGATCTGTAGAAGCAGAGGCAGAAAAGAGCAGGCTGATGTGGGTGCCACCCGGGACCACGGTGACTTCTGGCCCATGTCTGGGTCCATGATCCCACAGCTACTGGTGTCTGCGATGTCCATGGCTTGTGTTGCCACACAGATGCCCAGGAGCCTCTGAGCCACCACCTGTGATCACGTTAGTGTCCAAAGACTGTGCAGATGCTGCAGACATGCAGATCTGGGTGGCCTGCCCTACCACCTGGGGTCATGCTGCCGAGGGCCACATCTGAATCCGTGGTCCTGCCAAGCCTGGGGCCTGTGTTGATGTCTGTGGCTCCTGTTAACCACTGAAGGCCACACAGATGCCCAGCGGTGGCCATGTGGGTATCCAAGAGCTGTGTGGCCATGGGGGCCATGCAGATCTAGGTGGTCCATGTTACCATTGGGGACCATGAAATCCAAGGGCCACATGCTGAGCTTTGGCCCTGCCCCTCGCTGGCTGCTGCAACTGGAGACTTGGCCCCACCCCTCGTGGAAGACTCTGCACTTGGAAGAGCTGGCCCTGACCCTTGCCCGAGGAGGGCAGTCCAGGTGAAGGCCTGTTATGACCAACTCAGCTACACCCAGGCACATCTAGGACCTGCTGGAATGTAAGGGTCCTCCATGACTCAGGGAAACGGCAGGGTATCCGACAGGAGGTTTGGTGAGGGTACAGTGATGAAGGTGCATCAGAAGCCAGAGGCCTGGAACCAGACCAGCAACTCATTAAACAATGGACATTCGCAAGGAACGCTGTTTGGAGAGGAGGGTGGACTGCAGGACATGTAGCAGCTACCAAGACCAAAACGACAAATGAGCAGGTGATAGAGAGGCAGGAAAGATGGGGGAGTGAAGCGGTGTCTGTCTGTTTAGTTTTTTCATTAATATCTGTCTGTCTTTTCTTTAGGGGAGGAACTCTACAAGGGTGAAGGCAGATATGGGGTGATTGGGAAAATAGTAGGATTGGGGTGCAAGATGTGAAATTCCAAAAAAAATCATTTTTTAAAAATTATGTTTAAAAAAAAAGAATTAAGTAAACCAAGCAATGATGGCCCGTGACTTTAATCCCTGCACTTGGGAGGCAGAGGCAGATGGATTTCTGTGAGTTTGAGGCCAGCCTGGTCTATAGAGTGAGTTCCAGGGCAGTCAGGGCTACACAGAAACCCTGTCTTGAAAAAAACAAACAAACAAAAAGAAATAAGCAATACTGCTGAGTGATTTTACTTTGGTTTGTTCTATGTAAGCAGTCCCTCGGTCAGGTGCCTCAGAAGTTCTGTCTGTCTGTACTTAGCCATCCTCTCTCATAAGGGCTGCATAGTGGTCCACGGGACACGAGGACCTGACCCAGCCACCCACTCTACTGATGGCCACTTTATGAATTCCTAATTCTCACTATTAAAAATGAGACTGATAACCCAGGCATGATGGTGCATGCCTTCAGTCCCAGCACTCAGGAGGCAGAGGCAGGTGGATCTCTCTGAGTATGAGACCAGCCTGGTCGACAAAGCAAGTTCCAGGACAGCCAGGGCTACACAGAGAAACCCTGTCTTAAGAAGAAAAAAAAAAGGCGGGGTAGGGGGGGAGGACTGATAAAGAAAGAACTTGAAGTTGGGTGATTAGGGAGGTGGAGAGGATCTGGGAGGAGTTGGAGAAGGAAAGAATATTATCAAAAGATATTTGATAAAAAAAATTTGATAAAATAAATAACTTGCTGGGGAGTGGTGATGGTGGTGGCGGCAGCGTACACCTTTAATTCCAGGACTTGGGAGGCAGAGGCAGGCAGATCTCTGATTTGGAGGCCAGTCTGGTCTACAGAGTGAGTTCCAGGACGACCAGGACTGTTACACAGAGGAAATCTGTCTCAAAAAAAACAAAACAAAACAAAATCCCTAAATAAATAAATAAGATTGTTGTTTGATTTTCCATGTGGAATGTCAAAATGTTGTTGATTGGGGGGCCCGCCACCCAGCTCCCAAATAAATACACACAGATGGAGGCTTGTCTTACTCATAAATGCTTGGCCTTAGCTTGTCTTGTTTCTAGCTAGCTCATATCTTAAATTATTCCATCTACCATTTGTCTTTGGGCTTTTTTCCTTTTCTTCTGTATTTCTTACTTTCACTGTTACTCTGGGACTGGCCGTGTGGCTGTGTGGCCGTGTGACCTTGTGACTGTGTGGCCGTGTGGCTGTGTGACTATGTGGCTGGCCTCTGGTCCCTAGCATTCTCTATCCTTGTTCTCTCATTCCTTCCTCAGATTTCTCCTATTTATACTCTGCAGCGAGTCCCGCCTATCCTAGCTCCTGCTTTACTACTGGCTGTTCAGCTCTTTAATAGACCATCTGTATTAGACAAGCAAAGAATCACAGCTTCACAGAGTTAAACAAATGCAGCATAAGCAAAAGTCACACATCTTACCGGGCGGTGGTGGCGCACGCCTTTAATCCCAGTACTTGGGAGGCAGAGGCAGGCGGATCTCTGTGAGTTCAAGGCCAGCATGGTTTCAGGTCAGGCTCCAAAACTACACAGAAACACTGTCTTAAAAAAACAAGGAAAAAAAAGGCAACACATCTTTACATCATTAAAGAAATGTTCCATAGCATAAACAAAAGTAATACACCTTAAAATAATATTCTACAACATAATAACTTGTTTTAAATGAGGCTGATGAAGCCAGGTCTAGTAATGTACCCTTGTAATCCCAACACTCATGTAGTGGAGGCAGGAGAATCACTAGCTTCAGGCTAGCCTAGCTACATACCAAGACCCTGATTTTTATTTTCGTAATAGGACAGAGGCTGAGACTAACACTATTACAGCTCACTGTGTACTGTGATGTGCTACTACCACCTCCCATCACCTGCCATGCTAAGAGGTATCTCTCACAGTTGATTTCCACCCGGAAGCCTATGGAGGCCAGGGGGTGGGAGGTTCCTGGCCCCTGACGTCACACCTAAAGTTACTCTGTGTGCTCTGCAAGTATTAGCCATGCTTGGGGTGGGGGGTGGCCATAAGCATCCAAGTATTAGCCATGCTGGGGTGGGGGAGTGGCCATAAGCGTCCAAGTATTAGCCATGCTGGGCGGGGGGAGGAGTGGCCATAACCGTCCAAGTATTAGCTATGCTGGGTGGGGGGAGTGGCCATGAGCATCCAAGTATTAGCTATGCTGGGTGGGGGGAGTGGCCATGAGCGTCCAAGTATTAGCCATGCTGGGGGGGAGGAGTGGCCATAACCGTCCAAGTCTTAGCTATGCTGGGGGAGTGGCCATAACCATCCAAGTATTAGCCATGCTTGGGGGGGAGGGGGGAGTGGCACTGCTAGCTTATCTCAGACAAAGGTGGGCAACTTGTCAAGGGCAGTCTGGGCCAAAACCTATCATGGGCTAACCAGGAGCAGTGGAGCCAGGTAGGGGACACACATCTATAACCCCAGCATTTGAGAGGTGAGACAGGAACATTAGGAGTTCAAGGCCATCCTAAGCTACCTGAGACCCTGTCTCAAAAAAAAAAAAAGTGAGGTGGGCCTGTAACTCATTGGTAGAGCATTTACCAGCACAGGTCGCCCTGGGTTTGCTCCCCAACACTTTCTATATCTAGGATAGCTGTTCACATTTGTGATCTGGCATTTAGGAGGTAGAAGCAGGAATATCAAAGTCATCTTTATATAATGAGTTCCAGGCCAGCCTGCACTACATGACACTGTCCAAAGAGGAAAGGAAGAGAGAGCAAGTACGATCAGACAAAAGAAAAGAAAAGAAAAGGAAAGGAAAGGAAAGGAAAGGAAAGGAAAGGAAAGGAAAGGAAAGAAAAAAAGACCTAGGAACAATGACACCAGGCAAACTGCTGGCCTGACTCTGGTTGGGCCATGGCAGTATGTGGCCCCTGGGCCTGGAGAGGCTTTCAGGAACAGCTCTGACGGGAGCATACGCAAGCACATACGCACCAGTGGATGCGGGCACAGTCTGCACTGTAATGTGTGTGTTGATATGTGTGTGTGGACACCAAAGGCAGACACAAAGGAGGGCAGAGTGGCCAGGGGCAGCGATGCCTCCCCCATAAAGCATCTCTAGGCTGGTGGGCATTGTTCGGTCAGTGCTACACGCCCACTTTGCCAGCTCTAGAGGAGTTCACAGGTGACAGAAACAAGACAGCTGCATTCAAGCATGAGCTGCAAGCACTGGCATTTGTGCTAAGTGTCACGGATATCAGAAGACATGCTTCCCGCCCTTCTGAGTCAGGCACGCAGTTGAGTGTGGCACCCAGGGACAGAAGTATGTTTAAGACCCAAAAAACCCTGGGTGGAGATGCAGCTCAGTCAGTAGAGTACTTGCTTAGCATACACAAAACCCTAGAGAGTCCCAGCATTGCAAGGAAAACCAGTTCAAGACCACCCTCCTACACATAGGGAGTTCAAGGACAACCTGGGCTGTGCTTCTGTCCTGGACATTGAACACTCTGAGACAAAACGTGATTCCTGCCTTGCAGTATACACCCATGATGCCCCTGGCTGCCTGCTCTGCTGTTCTGTCCCACACACATGGTCACAGAGCCCAGCTACACAAAATCTTGCTCTAGTGATGGAAGTCACAGGGGCCTGCCTGCTCCATGCCCTTTCGGCAGCTTCCTCATCTCCCACCCCCCCCAGAAACAAATATATTTCTGGTCTAAACGTGGATGGGTGTTTCACCTGCACGTATGTCTGTGTACCACTTGCAGTCCTGGTACCCATGGGGGCTAGAAGGGGGCACTGTATTCTCCTGGAACTAGAGTTACAGGCAGTTGTGAACGACTGTATGGGTGCTGAGAATCAAGCCTAGGTCCTCTGGAAGAGCAGACAGTGCTCTTAAGCGCCGAGCCATCTCTCCAGTCCCAATTTGTTGTTGTTGTTTGTTTTGAGACAGGGTCTTGCTATGCAGCCCAGGCTAGTCTTGAGTTTAGAGTGTAGTCCAGATTTACTCCAATTCTCCTGCCTCAGCCTCCTGTGTTCTGGGGTTATAGACATAGCCAGCAAACATGCTTCCCTTCTCAACTCTCCCGTCAGTCCTCCCGTCTCCCCAGCCCAAGGGATAGAGCACTTTCATTTTCTCACGTTCCCTTGAGTCTCCCCCTCTGCTGGGTCTTCCAGCACCAATCCCCAGCATCTCCCTTCCTCCAGCTTTCTCCCTCCACTGCAGAGTGCTTAAGCAGTCCAGCCCTACCATGTCTCAGCCTGGCATCTTACATTATCCAAAACTTTGACTCTGATGTCTGAGGCACAGGGCAAGACTCGGTGGGGTGGACAGAACCTGTCTTAGGAGGCCCCTGGGGAAATGAAAGGATGTGGAATACATGCTTACATGGGACACCAGGTGGGACATTCACCAAACATGACCAGTGCCGCTGTGACCTTTGGCACACTAGAGTCTCAAAGGACATAGAACCACGCACAGTACAAGAGATAACCAGCGATACAGAGTCCAAGGACAGCATCAGACAGGTTCATGGTCCCCATCAAAGCATCCTCCTGGGCTGACAAAGTGACTGAGCCAGTAAAAGGATTTGCCACACAAGTCTGATGGTTTGAGTTTGATCACCAGCCCACAGTGGGAGGGGAGACTTGAATCTCAAAAGTTGCTCTCTGACCTCCACGCATGCATCATGGCACACGTGTGTGTGCACACACAATAATGATGATGATGATAATTTTTTTTTTTTTTGGTTTTTCGAGACAGGGTTTCGCTGTGGCTTTGGAGCCTGTCCTGGAACTAGCTCTGTAGACCAGGCTGGTCTCGAACTCACAGAGATCCGCCTGCCTCTGCCTCCCGAGTTCTGGGATTAAAGGCGTGCGCCACCATCGCCCGGCGATGATGATAATTTTTTGTTTTTTGAGACAGGGTTTCTCTGTGTAGCCTTGGCTGTCCTGGAACTCTCTCTGTAGACCAGGCTGGCCTCGAACTCATAGAGATCTGCCTGCCTCTGCCTCCCAAGTGCTGTGATTAAAGGTGTACGCTACCACTGCCCAGCAATAATAAATATTTTTGAAGAGTTCCTCCATCTAAGATAAGCCCTTGATTCTGCCCCTCCTGAAGTCTCCAGCACTCCAACTCCACCCACCACCCCAGCTCTCCACGAGGAAGTTGGTTCTACTTCTTCCCAGAGGGCCAGTTTCACCAGGTGGAGATTTCACCCGGAAGTATAGGAAATGTGCCAGCGGGCATGCTTTGATCTCAGCACGCAGGAGGCAGAAGCAGATGGATCGTACTTTATAAAGTGAGCTCACACCCAGCACCCCAAGAACCCACCCATCCACAGCAAGTTTCTTGTGTCTCCACAACTCTATGGTTGACGTCTCCATACAGCTCATCTTTCCTGCCCTTCCCAGCCGAGCTCCTTACACAATCTCAGACAGCACGCACTACCACAGGCTACCTTGACCCCAGCACTCTCACCAGCGGCTGGCCACTCTTCTCTGTCCCTCCCCTTGCGGGTGCCCACTTCCTCTTTTTCTGTTTCTTATTGAGTCATTTACTTTTATTATGTTTATCTATTGGTGTTTTATCTGCATGCACGTTTTTGTGAGGGTGATGGGTCCCCTGGAACTGGAGTTACAGACAATTGTGAGCTGCCATGTGGGTGCTGGGATTAGCCCAGGTTCTCTGGAAGAGCAGTTAATGCCCTGAACCCCTGAGCCATCTCTGCAGCTCCAGCCCACTTCTCGTAAAGCCTTACCTCCCAGCTGCCAGGACCCCACTTCCTCAGCCCCTCTCCTTCCCCAAGTCTCTGCAGCCTCCTCCTCACCCCTCTGCCCTTGGCCCACTGCTCCTCCTCCCTCTTCCCCTGCTCTAGTACTCCCTCAAAGTCTCGATCTCCCAGGCCTTGGGTTAAGTGGTTAAGTAGACCTCGGTCCCTGATCATTCTCAACCCAGTATCAGCTCTAACTCCCTTCCTCCATCTCTCTCCACTCCCAGGATCCTAGATTCAGTGGGGTGTCTGTCCCTAACCTCAAGCTGGACCTAGAGTGGACCCTCACCAACTTCCACCCCAGGCATTCTTGTCAAGTATTTTTAAATTTTAGAGTTATATATTTTATTTTATGCAACAGTGTTTTGCCCACGTGTTTGTGTTTTGCCCACGTGTTTGTCTATGCATCGTGTGCATGCTTGATGCCCACGGAGGCCAGAAGAGGGCATCAGGTCCCCTGAACTGGAGTTACAGGCAGTTGTGAACCACCATGTGGGTGCTGAGAATCAAAACTGGGTCCTCTGTAAGAGGCGCGTAACGGCTGAACCATCTCTCCAGCCCCGTTTGCTGTTGTTGTTTTGTTTTTGTTTTGAGATAGGGTTTTGCTATGCTAGTCTTGAGTTTACAGTGTAGTCCAAGGCCTCAATTTCAGCTCTCCTGCCTCAGCCTCCTGTGGCTGAGGCACAGATATACCTAGCTGTCTCTATAGCCCACCTCCTACTACTCTTGAAGTCCTGCTCATTCCAGCCTTGGGGATGCAGATAGCCCTGTGGGTTGAAGGCTGCAGTATGGACAGACACATGAGTGTGTTTGATTTAGAGACCACAGCCCAAAGGAGGAGTTGCTTCTCAGTGGAAGGTTCCCAGCAGGCAGCCAGGTCCATGGCCCAGGTCACACAGCAGGCAGACCAGGCTTCTCCACAGACTATAGAGCAGAAGAGAAACCAGAGGCAAGCTGTCCCCCTCCCCAGTCACTCACTGAGCTGGCCACCCTGTCCCAGCTCCTCTCCTGTGCTGTCTCTTGCATTCTTCTGTCCCATGGAGTGCCCTGGGACACGGACTCAGCTCTCCACTAGTGTGGGCTGTCTCCAGCGTGTCAACAGCTAGCATGGCTCCACAAGGACGAGCTTCCTCAAACTGCTAAAGACCTCTCCCCACCCCATCTTCTTCCCACCCCACCTCTCCCCAACCCACCTCTTCTTCCCACCCCATCTCTCCCCACCCCACCTCTTCTTCCCACCCCATCTCTCCCCCACCCCACTTCTTCTTCCCACCCCATCTCTCCCCACCCCCTCTCCCCACCCCATCTCTTCTTCCCACCCCATCTCTCCCCACCCCACCCCATCTCTTCTTCCCACCCCATCTCTTCCCACCCCATCTCTTCTCACCCCACCTCTTCTCCCCACCCCATCTTTCCCCACCCCATCTCTTCTCCCCACCCCATCTCTTCTCCCCACCCCATCTCTTCTTCCCACCCCACCTCTCCCCACCCCATCTCTTCTCCCCACCCCATCTCTTCTTCCCACCCCACCTCTCCCCACCCCATCTCTTCTTCCCACCCCACCTCTCCCCACCCCACCTCTTCTCACCCCACCTCTCCCCACCCCACCTCTTCTCACCCCATCTTCTTTCCCATTTGGATTTTTTTTTAAATAAGTATTTTTTATTTATTATGTATACAATGTTCTGTCTGTGTATGCCTGCAGGCCAGAAGAGGGCACCAGACCCCATTACAGGTGGTTGTGAGCCACCATGTGGTTGCTGGGAATTGAACTCAGGACCTTTGGAAGAGCAGGCAATGCTCTTAACCGCTGAGCCATCTCTCCAGCCCCCCCATTTGGATTTTTGAGACAGGGTTTCTCAGTGTAGTCCCTCTCTCTGTAGACCAGGCTGGCCTTGAACTCAGAGCCCCACTGAAATCTGCCTCCTGGGTGCTGGGATTAAAGGCGTGTGCCAACGTTGCTCAGCCCATCTTGTTTTCTTTTCTTTGGAACAAGATCTCTTGTGGGTCAGGCTGTCCTTGAACATCCTGTGAGATCAAGGATGACCTTAAACTCCCGGTCTTCCTGAGTGCTGGGATCCGCAGTTGTGTGCTGTGATGACAAGCCATGAGCGTAAAGCCGGGCACCAGTGGGTCAAAGCTGCAGCTCATGCAGCCTGCAGGCTGCCCCTGCCAGCTCACTGTCACCACTAAGAACCACAAACTCCAGGGGGCGTCAGTATAGCTCATTCACTTGCTGTCACATCTGTACTGGCACCCAACCCTGTCACTTGACTAAGTCTAGTCTCCCCTGCCCTGGCCATCCTCTCTAAAGTCCTTGTTCTTCCAGGTTGATGGCTGCTGTACACACAGGTGTCAACACCATCACAGAATATATTGTTCATAGTGGCAGGGAAGCCCTCCCATGAGCTTCTCTAGAGGCGGAGCTCTATCCTGCCCTCTGGAAACACATAACGAATGTTCAAACCAGACAAGAGCGGAGCGACAGGTGGGACCCTCCATCCAGCCTTTAATGTCTGCGGGCAGCCTAACAAAGGGAGTGTGGGTACTGCACGGCCCTGGGGCACTTGTCTATAGCACACTGGCATGACCAGGGCTGTGGCCAGTCCTGAATGGGTAAAGAAGCTGGTGGCAATTGTTCCAGCCTTCTCTCCTTTGGTCCTCCAAGCTCCTCCGCAACCCCCACAATGCAGGCAGGGTGGAAACAGACAGAACAGGCCCTGAGGGACTATTTAAGACACCAGCCTGGACTATGTAAGTGTGTGTTGAACAGAAATTCATTGATGAGAAATCTGAGCAGGACTCCATGGGATGATCAGTGATCTCTCCAGACAGGAAGGGACACGGGCCACCTGTGAGCTTAGGCTCGGTGTATATCGGGAATTAAAGGCAGAAATCCCAGGAGCCACACAATAACGAATAAGAGGCCCCTGAGTAGGGCTAAACTCCACCGCAGTACTGAGGGATCACTGACCAGAACCACTCACCCACGACCTAACGGGCTTCCATGGCCTGGGTTTACAGAGAGGAGGAACGGGGTTTGAGGAGACAGAGATAACCTTCGCTGGTGTGGGAGAAGGCTCACTCTCCATTATGGAGAACCCTTTCCTTCTGGGTCCTGTGGTGAGCAAACACGGCACAGGCCCCAGGAAAGCAGAGGGCCCATTTCCTTGGCCACAGTGGATGGCCAAGGGAGTGAGGACAGATGCAGAGCTGGAGACGGAAGCAGGCAGGTGACCTCCAGCAGAAGCGTGGCCTTCATAGCTTAGACTACAAGAAGCGGCAATACCTTGGTGGTCATCCAAAGGATACTTCCGCAAAACACTTTCAATTGCTGGGAAGGGAATCTTACCAAGAAATATTTCAACACAGGACAGTGCAGCTGCAAGAGCAGCAGTTGCTGGGTCAGATGGTCCCGATTTGGAACCCCAGCCTGCCACTAGCTCAGATCAGCCTGGGTGTTCTCTCCTTACGTCAGGCATATAGCGATCATAGTGCTGATTTGAGGACTGCTTGGAAGAGGTAAAATGCCAAAGCAGCCCAGCCCCTCCATCCAACAGACTGCTATTCTCTCTGCTCCTGGTTAGCGTATGTTCAGTGTGTGCTTAGTGTACATTGTAGTCTATGCTACAGACTCAGGATGTAAGAGGTATGGCTTCCACTCCCAAGAACTGGTGGTACAGGATGCTGCTAGTCTTATAGCATGCAGATGGGGAGCCCTAGGAGGGAGCAGGAACAGGCGTGTGAAGTTGCTCCTTCTGTAGAAGGGCAGAATGTGGGGCTGAAGTTGGTTCTCCATGTGCTTCATGTATGAAGCCCTGGGTTCTGTCCTCAGCACCATAGAAACCAGGCATGGGGATGGGGTGCACACCTGTAATCCCAGCACTTGGGAGGTAGAGGCAGGGTGATCAGAAGTTGAAAGTTATTATGGGCTACACAGACAAATTTTTTTTCTTTTTTTTTTCGGAGGTTCCTTTTTTTTAAAAAAAAAAATATTTATTATGTATACAATGTTCCCTGTGCAGGTACATTTCCATGCCAGAAGAGGGCACCAGATCTCATTACAGATGGTTGTGAGCCACCATGTGGTTGCTGGGAATTGAACTCAGGACCTCTGTAAGAGCAGCCAGTGCTCTTAACCTCTGAGCCATCTCTCCAACCCCTTGGGGGATTCAAGACAGGGTTTCTCTGTGTAACAGTCCTGGCTGTCCTGGAATTAGCTTTTGTAGACGGCTGCCCTCAAACTCACTGAAATCCGCCTACCTCTGTCTCCCAGATGCTGGGATTAAAGGTATGAGCTACCACCGCCTGGTTATACAGCCAATTTTAAGGCCATCCTGGTATACATGAGACCGTCCAATTTTTATGTATTTATTTAGATTTTTTGGAGACAGGGTCTCACTATGTAGCCCTGGCTGTTTTGGAACTCACTCTGTCAGCCAGGCTGGCCTCAAACTCAGAAATCTGACTGTGTTTGCCTTCTGAGTGCTGAAATTAAGGCATGTACCACCCAGTTGACAAGTATCTTTTAAAAAATGAAAAAAGCCAACTTTAGTCAATAAACTTGTTTATGGGGGCTAGAGAGATCGCTCGTGGTTAAGAGCACAGGCAGCTCTTCTGGAGAACCCGTGTTCAGTTCCCAGATCACACAGCAGCTCACAACCATCTGGAGCTCCAGTTCCAGATCTGACACCCTCACACAGACAGACATGCAGGAAACACCAACGCACATAAAATTAAAGAAAAAAAAACTTGTTTATCCCATAACCTCTGGGTGGAGACAAGGGGAGAAACAAGGTGGGGGAAGATGAGAATCCTTGTTCATACACAATGCCCTGCAGCCAGGCATCAAGCACAGGACTAGTCCCAGCACAGGGTAGTTGAGGCAGGAAGAGTACAGCAATCTCAAGGCCAGTTTCCTCTACATATGGAGTCCCAGGCCAGCCAGAGCTATTTCTCAAGACCCTGTCACCAGTGAAAATATACATACATACATACATCTTCCTGGGATGAACCCAATCTGTGGTTGCATGATGTCATTTCCCTCAGTGTAACTCCTCTTTATTTTCATTTTCTATATCCCACCCCCCCGAACACGGCACTGCTGATTAACTTCCAAGATATCATATAAACAGTCAGTTTGAGCCCCCCTCCTCCGTCCATCCACTGAGACACAGACCCTCACCCAGCCTGAGGTGATGGCTGCTCTCACCACTCTCCGGAAGCAGGTGCCCATGGGCCATCTTTAACCCTCTTTCCCCTTATTGTGATTTCTGTGTAATTGGAGGCAGTGGAGGCTAGGAGACAATATTTACATTTGGGAAGGAAGTGACCAGTTATAGGAGGGTGTAGAGGTGCACCACTGTGGTCCTGCACTTAGGAGGTAGACGCAGAGGATCAGGAGTTCAAGGTCATCGCTGGCTACATGAAACCCTGTCTCAAAAGACCAAGGCAGGGCCAGAAAGATGACTCAGGGGTACAGGCACTTGTCTCAAAGCCTGATGACTTGAGTTGAATCCCTGGGATACACATGGTAAGTAGAGAACCAACTCCTAAAACTTGTCCTCCTCCACACGTGTGGTGGCATGTACCAGCACACACACACAAATTTTTTTTAAAGACAGTGTTTGGTGATGCAGGCCTTTAATCCCAGGACTCAGGATGCAGAAACGGGCAGATCTCTGTAAGTTCCAAACCAGCTGGAGCCACACAGGAAGACCCTATCTCAAGAGAGAGAGAGAGAGAGAGAGAGAGAGAGAGAGAGGGGAAAGGCAGCTTTCAGTTAATGCTCCTTTTTCATACCTCGTCCTGGAACAGGCATCAAAGTGAAAGCCAAAATGTCACATTACCAAAGGTTCTCTCCAAGAAACACATCGATTCTCTGCATACAGATACAGACTCGAGTTTAACTGGGTTATCAATCTAGACTTGGCACAGGAAATCACCCTGTGAGTAGGAAGCCCGAGGCACCCAGCCAGTGCGGGCAAAGTCTGTGGGGGTAAGGATCTATCTGGAAATGGGCTGTCCTGCCTAGCACAGGCTTGTTCGCACTCTGCAAATGTCTGAAGGCCAACCCTAAGCAAGACCCTAAGTTGAGAGTCCAAGAGCCAGTTGTGGTGACACAGACCTATAATCCCAGCCCTTGGGAACTGGAAGCAAGAGGATCAGAAGTTCACGGTTATCCTGGCCTGCATAGGGTGTTTGAGCTGCAGAAGACCTAGTCTCAACAAACAAAAATAAAAAATATATATAAACAAATTGAGAGCCCTAATCTTTCTTTTTTAAAGATTTATTTTGTATGCATGAGTGCTTCGTTTGTACTCGTGCATAACACTCCTGGTGCCCTCAGAGTTTAGAAGAGGGTACTGGATCGGTTGGAACTGGAGTTATCAGCGGTTTTAAGTCGCCCTGTGAGTGTTAAGAACTGAAACCGCGTCTTTTATAAGAGCGGCAAATGCTCTTAAAGACACTGAGCCATCTCTCCAGCCTCGAGCGATATGAAGCCCTAATCTTAACATGGAGCTCTTGGTGCTTTTCGAACATCTGATAAGAGTGGTAGTGAACAGGACAGACTGAACTTGCACTCGGGGGGGCTTGCCAAACTCCACAGGGGTATAAGAAGCACTAAGCAGTGAGACAAGAGGGACCATTGGATCTCTAGGAGCCAGAGATATAGGTGGGTGTGAGCCACACAACCTGGGTGCTGAACTCAGGTCATCTGGGAAAGCCACAAGAATTCTTAACCGATGAGTCATCTCTCTAGCCCTCTTTCATTTTCTTTTACATTTATTTATTATTTAGTGTGCATATGCTTGTATGCAGGTCAAAGGACAACTTGCAGGATTTTCCTCTTGTACCATGTGGCTTCCAGGGATCCAACTCAGGTCATCAGATTCAATGGCCAGTGCCTTTACCACTGAGTCACCTCACATGGCCAGCCTGGTCTACAGGGAGAGCTCCAGGACAGCCAGGACTATACAAAGAAATTCTGTCTCAGAAACCAACTGGAAAGAGAGAGACAGAGAGAGAGATGCTTATGCTCAGCTCACATCTCTCTATAGTCGAGTTTCTCAGCCCCAGAAAGTTCCACCTACAGTGGGCAGTTTCTCATTTCAATTAATCTAACCAAGATAATCTCCTGCCTCAGGCATGCCCAGCCACCCATCTCCCAGGTGAGTCAAGATCTCAACAAGTTGTCATGTGAGATCAATCATTACAATCCCTAGACAAAAGCACTGTGGATATGGGCAGCGCAAGACAGGACCAGCAAGGCAAGGCAGGTCTGCAGCTGTGCTGATCAGAAGCCAGGGGTCCGGATGAGATAGGACTGAGTGGAAGAGAGAGCACTGAGGACCCTCCCGTGCTGTCCCAGGCTGTGGGGAACAAAGGTCTCCACACAGCATCCCAAACACCTTGCCTCTTGCCTGTTCATCTCTGCACACCTCATCATGCCCCAGGCAATCATTCTTGGACACCAGGCTCTCACTTCCTCATAAGCAGCCTTGGTTTGTTTTTTAACAGTCCAGCTTCTTAGGCTGGACTCTTCCACGGGGTTTGTTATTTGTTTTGAGACTTCAGTTATGTTCTGAAATAAACTGTCCTTAAGCCATAGGTCAGATGACTATAACAAAACCTTGGAGAAAGTCCCCCTTGCATCTGAGCATTTGATCTAAAAGAAGGAAAAGAAGGGGGAGAAGGAGGAGGAAAAGGAGGAGGAGGAGGAGGAGGAGGAGGAGGAGGAGGAGGAGGAGGAGGAGGAGGAGGAGGAGGAAGAGACAGGGTCTCCTGCAGCCCAAGCTGGCTTTGAATTTGCTGTGTGGCTACGGGTGACCTTTAAACTCCTGATCTCTTGCCTCCACCTCCTGAGAGCCAGGATTACAGCAAACACCACCACACTGGGTCTACCCAGGGCTGGAGATAAGCATGCTAGGCAATCACTCTTCCTACTGAGCTCCATCCCAGGCCCTGAACATGGACTCTTGAAACGGAAAACTCCAAATCCTCACAGACTAACAGCAATAGTGTGACTAGGATCCTAACTGTCCCCACAGCCCGCTGTGTAAAAACTTGGCCTCCGCTGCGGCACTGTTGGGGAGGGTCTAGTGTAAGGAAGCTAGGTCACGTGGGAGGCATGTGCTCGAAGGAGATAGCGGGAAGTCAACCGTTTCTTCTCTCTGCCCTGCAGCCACTGTGAACGAGTGAGTGGCCCCCTCCATGCACCCATGCTGGGCCTCACCACAGGTCTCATGGTGCAGCATCTGACTGTGACCCAAAACCACAAACCACACCAACCAAAAGAGAGGTCTTTCCTCTCTTCTCTTAGGGTTTTTGTCAGTGAAAGGATCTCGCAAAGAACTCGAGTTCAATTCTCATGGTTAACAACCACCTGTAACTCCAGCTCCAGGGGATCAGACACCTCTTTTGGCCTCCAATAAACATAGAGTAAAAATAAATATTTTCAAAAACACAAACATATAACCCTATGAAGAAAATACAACTAAAATTAATTTTTATGCATAACAAAACAAACACATGCACACACAAACTCTCTGCAAAAAATGAAATACAAAGGAAGCCAGTTGGCTGGGAAGACTGCAGCGAAGGCTGTCTGGGATAACTAGGGACCACAGACTACCTTCATTACAGGGACCTGCCCTGGAGAAGGGGGTCCTACAAAGAACCCCAAAACCTTAATTTAAACATCCTTCTTTCCCCACACCCTTGAACCAGAGCTGGCAGCAAATTCAATTACTGCTTGCTACAAACACAACACTGGTGATGGTTATGGACATCCTGGCTCTGATATGCCCACCCCTTTCTGGATCCGCTATGGCTAGCCAGGAAGGCACCGGGTTAAGCCAGAAAGGGCAGTACAGTGCACTCTCAGGCTGCAGATGCACCGGAGGTTAGGTGTGGTAGCCAGTGCCAAGGTAGCAGGGAAGAGAAGCCCCTTCTTTCCCTATGCTAGGCAGCTGAGGGAGCAAGGTGAAGTCAATAGAGTCTGCAGCAGGAACGGGCAGGACCAGGTAATACGTGGCCAGCTGAACCCTCCATCCTGGGCGAGCAAGGGTTGCCTCTGTTTGGCATGTAAATATTGGGCCTCAATCACTCGCCCACTCTAGGTTTCATAATACCCAAGGGTATCCCAGTTATGCAAGAGCTCTTGTGAAATTCTCAAAATTAGTTTTTTCATTTTCAGCAAGCCTGTAGTGTGTCCGAGGCGAGGAGACAGATGGCCTGTCGTACTGTCAAGCAAATGGCAAGGGGTCATCACTGTCCTGAATGTTAAGCAAACCTATGGCCCCGTTCACCCCAGGAGGGCCAGATGCACTGGAAAGGAATCATATTAAATAAAAACGTTTAGCAAAAAAGTGTCCCAGAGGCTGGGAACAAAACAGTGGCCCACAGCCAAACAGGAGGGAAAGAATAAAACAAAATGCCAGTGTCTGTCTTTCTTAAAGACTGGCTTACAAATTTCAGCTATGAGTACAATTTCAGCTATGTATTTGACTCCAGTATAGTATGATCTCCATCAAAAACTGCTCTCAGTCGGGCGGTGGTGGCGCACACCTTTAATCCCAGCACTTGGGAGGCAGAGGCAGGTGGATTTCAGTGAGTTTGAGACCAGCCTGGTCTAACAGAGCGAGTTCCGGGACAGCCAGGACTGTTACACCTGCCTCAAAAAACCAAAAAGACCAAAAACCAGAACAAACAAAACTGTTCTCAGCCCGAGCTGGGTGTAGCACCACACATCTATAGTCTTGGCACTTGTGGCACTGAGGCAGGTGGACGACCATGAGATCAAGGCCAGCCTGGTCTACACAGGGAGCTCCAGGCCAGCTTGTACCACAGCAAGAGAAAC
The DNA here is from genome assembly GCA_025134845.1 of Neodon shergylaensis. Lineage (NCBI taxonomy): Eukaryota > Metazoa > Chordata > Mammalia > Rodentia > Cricetidae > Neodon > Neodon shergylaensis. The sequence goes on from JABTXL010001191.1 coordinate 2,287,906, forward strand.
TAAAGTTCTCTAACCAAGAACCATGAGGGACATAAGAAGAGAAGAAAGCCAAGAAAGACTAAGTGGTAAGCTGAGACCACACAGGAGCAGGCTCGGTGGCATTGGGGGTGTCAGGAAAGACCACCTGACACTCCTGCCAGAGAAAGATGACGTCAGGAATGTTAGGGTACAGTAGCCATGGGCACAGTCCTCACGGTGGCTAGGTGTCAGGCTAGATCTGGGAAGTGAAGTAATCATCCAGGCCTCCTGAGCACCAGTCATCTCCCCCTTAGTCGGAGCCTGTGGCTTGCCCAGAGACGCGCAGCCAGCTGGTGACAGGTACTGTGGGTGGGCAGGACACTGGGAAAGACACTGCAGTGAAGTCCACGGTGACTCTGAAGGATGAGAGAAGCTGCAACCCGACAGGGGCGGCTTCTTAGGTGCACAGAAGGGGAATAAACAAAAGCAAGCTTATACTCCGGAGGAAACATAATCTGTGATTATAAATATTTCATGGGCAAAGAAAGTACTGGCTGTGGGCACTGGGGGTGGGGAGAGGTAACAAATTAGATCTCCCTGTGCAAAGTGATAGGACAGCTGGAGGGCAGCAAGGCTGGGCTATTCTGGGCAGGTGGCTCCGGCCACTGGGCCGTGTGGAAACCACAGAGCACCTTGGAGAGTGCGTAAGTCCATGAGAGAACAGAGGGACAGCAGGGATAGAGCCTCGCAGAGGAAGCCAGGAAGCAGGTGAGGGGGCACAGCCAAACAGCCAGCACCCTGGAAACACATGACAGGGCAGAGGGAGGGGAGGGCCCAACTCCAGCTAAGCCAGCAAATGACCAGAGCAGCTGTAAAGTAGCACAGGGCAAGCTGTCCTGTCAAGAGCAAAGGTCCAGACGGAAGCAGGTTGTGTCAGGCTGAGGACAATCACTGCTTCCCTTTGCCCAAGACAGAGGCCTCGTCTACCCCACCCCCACCCCGCCAGCCCGCTTTCCAGGCTGCAGAGACAGCAGGGAATTAAGAGCTACTAAGTCCCAGCTGCCGGCTGAGAAGGGCAAGGTGTTGCTGCGCACTCCACCACAGTGGTCCACCCTACAGTTCACTATGGCAGCCACACTGCACCAGTCTGTGCAAAGGGATGGATCAGGACAGACGGACATTCTCCCAAAATGCCCAGGATCCCTTGAAACAAACTTAGCCAGAGGAAGCCTGTAAGCAGGACACACCTGGGCTGGAAGACACAAGCTGAGTTTTTAACCTCCTCATAGCCAGGCAGGTAGTGCCCACCCCCCACTACCACCAAGGTCTGCCCTGGTATGCAAGAAAATCAAAATGGTAGCCTGTAGGATCACAGCTGGTAGGAGTCACAGCAGAGACCTCAGCAACAGTAAAGTAAGAGTCGGGATGCTAGGGGGAGAATGAAAGGGAAGTCATAGGTTTGGGTAAGCCCCTGAAACTGTCTGCACCTGCAAGGGGTCCGATGCCTGCAAACCCAAGGCTGAGAGAAGCACTAAGAATATGTGCAAACCCGGGTATCTGCACAGTGCACCACGGCTGTAACTTAAGACTGTACCTAGCTACCTGCCTGGCACCTCAGAGGCACAGCCACTTACCCACCTACCACCACTTCCCTTAGACCCTCAGGCCTCTCCATGTAGCACTCTAGCTCAGTGTTCTCCATGAGTGGAATCCAGAAACCCCAGATTCATCTTTGGCCTTCTCCACCATATTCAAGGCATCTGCTTCTGACTGCGCCCCAGTTCGTGGTAGCATCTTACAGAATTACTGCAGCCTGTCCTCTTCAAATCCACCTCCCCTCCTCTTTCCTAAATACCCACCACATGCATCTTAATGTATTTGGATAAGAAAACCGTCCTTCCAGCCGGGCGGTGGTGGCTCACGCCTTTAATCCCAGCATTCGGGAGGCAGAGGCAGGCGGATCTCTGTGAGTTCGAGGCTAGCCTGATCTACAGAGCTAGTGCCAGGACAGGAACCAAAAACTACAGAGAAACCCCATCTCGAAAAAAATCCAAAAAAAAAAAAAGAAAAGAAAACCATCCTTCCCACAGCCAAGGAGACCTGAGTAAATGGAGGTCCACTCCTCTCCCGACTTGCTGTGCCAGATCTGAAGTGGCCCCAAAGGCTTCCTTACCCCAGGGCCTGTGCACCTGCTCTTTTTCCCTAGCAAATTCCCACTCTTGAAAAGAACACGAGCACACAGCTCATTAATTATTCACAGATATAAACACTCATCAACCGCTAAGTCTAACACATTCCCAATGCCCAGAGGCTCCCTCCAGCCCCTTCCCAGTCCACACCGCACCCGGCCTCTCAAGGAACCCTTATTTGGGCTTCTATCACAATGCTGACTTAGATGCAGCTGAGGCTACCCTTTCTTGAGGACAGCACTAACCTTACTGAAGGTCTAACTCTTCGTGATGAGCCCTTGTTACACTTGGGCATTGCATCTGCAGAGGAATTATTGGGTTCCTGTGGACTCCCTTTGCAATTCTGACTGCCCGGAGGATGAGAACCACACGTGCTCTCACCTTTGTTCTGGAACCTGCACATGCAGTCACAATACAGGAAATGGCCCATGTCGAGTACTTCCTGCTGCCAGGGGCTGTTCTGAGCACTCACAGGCATTGGCTCTTTTAATCTTCATATCAATGGCATTAAGTGGGCACCATTATCATGAATCGTGTAGGGACACTGAGGCTCAGAAAAATGAAACAACTTGCCAACGCTGTGAGGTGGTCAAGGGTGAAGGTGTGACTCAAATCCAGGCAGTCTGAGCCCAGGGCCTGGGACCCCCATCACTGGTCTCTCAGAGGCCAGGATGACATTTTGTTAAGTGGCTATAGTATCCTTTATTTTCTTTTTCAATTTTATGTGTAAGAATGTTCTGCCAGCAAGTATGTCTGTGTACCACATGCATGCAGTCCCCATCGAGGCCAGAGGAGGGGCGTCAGATCTTTCGGAACTGGAGTTACAGAAGGCTTTGAGCCTCTATATAGGTGGTAGGAACAGAACCTGGCCCTCTAGAAGAGCAGCCAATTCTTTACAACTGATAAGATGCTATTAAAGAGACCGAGGAGCCCTTACTCCCACAGAGATCAACAAGTGAAGAAGAGAGACAGCTACTGGATCACCGCACGAGCCCAAGGCGGCCAGCTGTAGAAGAGGCCCAGCCCGCCTGGGGTCGAGGGAGGAGGTCAGCGCTAGACTGCTGCTACCCACCTCACCACCACAGCCCAGACAGCATAGGAAGGAAGCACACATTAAAACATTTATTCTGTTCCAACTGTCACCAGTGTGAAGGGAACGGCTGCATGGCTCAGAGGCACGCTGCTCACACAAAGTTCTGAGCTATGGCCAACACTTTGGAAAACTCGCCTTCCCTCTTGCGAAGGCTGGTTGGGATAGGTGTTTTAATCCGAGTCCCCACAGGGTTCCCATTGTCCTCAATGAGGACCACGTTGTTAGAGTCAAACCTTGGGGTCATTCGGGAGCCAGGCATGCGATGTCCCACAATGAGTGCTTTCTTCTTCTGTCCCTTGATGGCCAGCAGAATCTGGTCGCCTACCTTGCCTACCCCACTCTTGTTGTAGACGTGGATGCATCGCGGAGGCCGATGGTATGGGGTGTTCCCTAGGGCACTATTGTCCACTACACGCACCCGAGTCATTTTCTGGATTGCATGGAGGCTCCTGGAGGTGCTAGTGGGAGAGAAAAAAGTCCGAGATATAGATCTCCTGGGCCTCAGAGAGCTGGAAGGTACATGTCAGTCACAGGCATATACATATATGTACATGCTAAGCAGAGTATGACCCAGGAACCGAAACAAAAAGTCAGGGGTTTGTGAAGCTCTTACTACCCAATTCCTTATAACTGAGCACTTCTAAGATTGTGTGCTGCCATAGACCTGTAATCCCAGCACTTGAGAAGCTGAGGCAGGAGGATCACAGGCTGGAGGCCAGCCTGTGATCCTCAGTGAGACCCTCTCCTGGGTGTCAGGATTTGGGTCTTTCTGTGACAAACTTCACGGCAGACTTCATCTCCAGCCTTTGGTTTCTGAAAGTTAAGGAGGACTAAAGGAGTCTCTATAGGCAGCCTCACCCCTGCCAATCCTGCAGAACCTGCTTCCCCAGGTGCAGCCCTTCCCTGCTCTACTGGAATCTGGGAACCTGGAGACTCTATTCTGAGGGAGTCCTGACACAACACGACAGAAACCAGACACTGTCCAGGCAACAACTTCTTAATGCTAGCACGGGGCTTTGCCTTGCTTTTGGAGATGGGTCTTCTAGATCGCCCAAACTCCTGAGAGCAAGTGATCCCCTACTTAGCCTCCCAAGGCGAGAGTATGGAACTACAGCTTGCAGCACACCACCCCAGACGGCTCCTTTTCAGAACAGAATGCTATCACTACTAGATCCAGTCTTCCTACCATGGGATTTCCATCTCCCGTTGTTCACCCCAAGTGTGGTTTTCTCTAGCACAACCCCAGGGTCCCCTAGAATCTTTTCTCTCCTCGCCTATCCCCATGGCTTCCAGCTAGCGCCTCCACCTCTGGGCCTCTTGCTCCTCTGTTTAGCCTGGACTGTTCCACTGCAGAGCTCCCTCCAATGTGTGCCACACACACAGCCAACCAACTCAGGAGTCCCGAGTTCGCAGTCCCCTCCTATCCCACGGCTGCTTCTGTGAGGGCTTCCTCAGAACCTCTCTTCTAGATGCCCTCACCAGACCTCTCTCTGTTCTACTATTATACACATTGTGCTCTTTTTAAAAGCCATGTTTTAAAAACTACTTTTATTTACTTCATGTGTGTGCGTGCACATGTACACGTGTGGAGGTAAGAGGCCAACTTATGAGGTGGTGCCTTCCTTCCACCGTACAGGACCTAGTGACGGAACTCATTCGGATCACCAGGCTACTGCCGAGCCGTTTCCCCCACCTCGTTCTGCACTAGAAGCGCGATTCCCATTCATCTCTGCAGGACTAGCAGAGACGGGCAGCACGGGATCTCAAAGGGGAAGACACTGCGGCTGGGGTGGGGCCACCTAGGTTTGGTAAGGGAGCATGCACTGACAAAAATGTACAATTTTGTAATCAAAGAACAATTGGGCCGGGGTTTGTGTTGCAAGAATACAATCCTGGCTACACAGGAGATTAGGCAGGAAGACAGCAAGTTCAAAGTCAATGTGGGCTCCAGAGTTCAAGGTGAGCTGGGAAACTTAGTGAGATCTCGTCTCTAAATAAAAGGTAAAGCAGGAGGCTGGTAGCACACACTTATAACCTTAGCGCTCAGGAGACAGAAGTGGGAAGATGGCCAGCCTGGTCTACAGGGAAATATCCAAGCCCGCTGCAGCTCTACAGTGAAACTCTATTGTATAAAGCAAACAAAACAACAAAAATCAAAATAAATGTAAAAAGAGGGTTAGTTGGAAACCCCAGACTCAATCCACAGTCCTGAGGAAAACAAAAAACAAAAAACAAAAAACTCATTCTTAAAAAAGTTTGGGGTGAGCTGGGTGGTGGTGGCACACACCTTTAATTCCAGTACTTGGAAGGCAGAGGCAAGCAGATCTTTGAGTTTGAGGCCAGCTTGGTCTACAGAGCTAGTTCCAGGACAGCTAGGGCTATTTTACAGAGAAACTCTCTCAAAAATAAAAAAAATATAAAAGATGGTTCAGCAGATAAAGGTGCCTGTCACCAAGCCAACAACCTGAGCTTGAGCCCTAAGACATACACCGTGGAGAGAAGCAACTTCTAAGCTGTCTTCTGACGTCCAAATGTGTACCATGACACCTGCATGCCCAAATCAATCTCTCTCTCACACATACAGAGCAAATTTTTTTTTAAACATAAGGAGTTTTAAAGCCCTGGGAATGACAGGATCAAGAGCTGTGACTCGAAGGGTCTGGCAGGACTGAAGAACAGCTTCCACCACAGGCCACACTTTCCTGCACGCAAGACAGAATCTGCATGTCTGTCCTCCCCCTCCCCCACTGGCCCAGGACACCGCCCAGTTCCTCCCACTCTGTCATCACAGGATCCAGTCAGGGTGCAGGCTCACCCAGGTAACTTCGTAAGAACAAGGTATCAAGCATTACCTGAAGCAGCGCAGGCCGAATGTTCTGCTGACATGGGCAAAAGAGCCCCAGAGCCCAGGAAGGACAGCCATGGGATCTCAAGACGGCAAACCTGCAGGAAAGGGGACAGAGCCTGTTTTATTCGGGACATGTGGGAGAAGACACCGGAGCACAAGCTCATTAGTCACTGAACTAATCGTAGTGTTCGGATGATACACGATTATCAGACAGAACTCCAGCTCAAACTGTGCTGCGTCACAGTCCCACCCTGGGCAGCTTCCCCAGGCAACCGACACCGGAGTCCTTTAGAACACCTGAGCTAGCCACAACTTCCCAAGAGGGACACAAAGTCGGACACCTTCTTGACACCGGCATGCCTTCTGAACCCACGTCAGCACCTTGGAAGAAGGTGGATTAGCATTAGGCAGCATAGACCTAGCAGGACCACAGAGTGAGTGCTAGGTTGCCCTGGGTAATTTACAATATCTATTAATCCCAGCATGCTGAAGGCTGAAGCTGGAGAGCGAAAAGTTCAGTACCTGTGCTACCTAGTGCGCTCTAGGCCAGCCTGGGCTACATGAGACCCCGTCTCAAAGAAATTATTAAAAGACAAAACATGTCGGGGGTGGAGGTGCACACCTTTAATCCCAGTGGCGGACAGAGGCAGGCGATCTCTATGAGTTCGAGGTCAGCCTGGTCTACAGAGTGAATTTCAAGAAGGTCAACTACATAGTGAGACCCTGGTTAGAAAAACAAGAACAAGCCGATGGTGGTGGCACAAGCCTTTAATCCCAGCACTCGGGAGGCAGAGGCAGGCGGATCTCTGTGAGTTCGAGACCAGCCTGGTCTACAAGAGCTAGTTCCAGGACAGGCTCCAAAGCCACAGAGAAACCCTGTCTCGAAAAACAAAACAAAACAAAAAAAAAAAAACAAAAAAAAAAAAAAAACAAGAACAAAAACAGACAAAATAAAACATGGAGTCGGAGAGATGGCTCAGTGGTTAGGAGCACTAGCTGTTCTTGCGGAAGACCTGGGTTCAGTTCCCAGCACCCACACAGTGGCTCACAACTATCTGTAACTCTAGTCCAGAGGTCAGGTATCTCTTCTGGCCTCCTTGGGCACCAGGCACACACCCTGGGTCCAGTCTGAAGGGCTGCAAATGTCGACCTGTGCAGCTTCCAGAGTCACCTGTCACATATCGCCCTTCCCCAAACATGAATCCAGGACACCTGTGGAGCACAAGGTCGGCAAAGCAGAGCCAAGGCCACCCTTGCCAAGGCACTGACCACAGTCTATTTTTGGGTGAGTTTCCCCCCACAGCACTGCAGCATGGAAAAACTTCCACAGACAGGAGACAGCTAAGGCACCCAGGTGTCAGGAATCCAGAAAAGTCCCGTAGGGCACAAACATCGCTTCGGCATGGCAAGGAAAAGTCTGCCACCAACCAGCCGGGGATCCCAGCTGTAAGCAGGCCAGCTCTTCCACCCAGACAGTTGGCTGCAGAGGGCACCACTGGGGAGCCGAGCTAGGCCTGTGCACTCGAGTATTGACACACAGCTCTGCCTAGTGAGGTTTCAACATGCCTGCCTCAGATAAGACTATTTAATAAAGGTGGGAGAGAATTCACCAGTCACTTCTGCAGAAACACATAGGCATTCCACAAGTGCCTGTCACTAGTGCCTTGCCTCAAATCCCATCATCCAGTGTTCTCCTTGGGACGCCTATGAAGTGCTGGCCTGCTCTACGATCAGAAAACATGAGAGGTGGCAGCTAACCTAGGCGGCCCTGAGCACTTGAGACACAGAGACCAACGGGAAAGTCCATCTTTACTAAGGCAAAGATCCCAGCAAGTGAGCGATGGAGAGTGCCCAGCACAGGAGGGGCACCCATGCCCATCAGCTCTTTCCTCCTTCCCACCTCTCATTTCATAGATGAGGAACCTGAGGCACACAGAGCACTACATAGAGCCTACAACCAGTCAAGGGCAGAACCAGGGCCTCCCTTGGCTCCCCTCAGGCTTTGTTTGCGTTCTCAGGACCCTGTTTTCTTGATGAACCTTTGTTGTGGCCATTACAGCCCAACGCTGTTCACTGTCTTCTCACTTAAACACTACTGTGCAGTGCGTACTCTTACTGACCTCCCTGTTGCACACACACACACACATACACGAGGCCAGAGAAGTAACCTGACCAAGATGGCACAGCGAGGAACAAGGCTGAAATCGGAACCACAGTGGTCCGCTTACGGCAACCTGAAGTATTTCCCCAACTGTTAACACGCTCTAGTTCCATCAAGAAGACTGACATTCGACAGGTGTGGGGGTGCATGCCTCAATCCCAGCACTCAGGAGACAGAGGCAGGGTTTGAGACCAGCCTGGCAACTAGCAAGTTCCAGGATAGCCAGAGCAATACAGATAGACCTCCATCTCAAAAACTTAAACAAAAACAAAAGCAAAAAAACAACTGACATTACACGCCCACTTTATCTGTAGGCACCTCACTGCCTGCTGAATGACTAGAAATCCCAGGTGAGGGGATTCTCTTCAATCCAACCCAAGGTTTCCATTGTGTTCTGTGGGTCTGGGATTGCACCGGCACCTTCAGCCTGTCTGCCGAGCACTCCACAACTGAGTGACAGCCCAGTCCCCATCTGAGTTCCGGAGACAATCTGTAGTGTAGGTAGCAAGAAGGGCTCACGCTCTAAGTATAACCAAAAATGGGTAGAGCACCACCACAGCTCTGAAGGGCACCAGCCTGCACCCTCAACCATCTGATGCCAGCAGACTTTCAAGCTGGCTCCCAGAGGAAAGGGAATCCTTGGATATTCAAAATGAATTGAGTGCAGCCCACATGGTCAGCCCTGAGGTCACAGGGACATCACCTCTGCACTGGGCTCTTAGAATGCTAGCCTAGGCCTGCACAAGTGTCAAGGGGTCCCCAGAAGCTCCACAAATCCCAGTGTTCAAGGAACCTTCCGACTACTACAGAACAGGCCCAGGCCTCCTCTTAGCACCTGCTTTCAGCTGACCCTGTGGCCCACGCCCTCTCTGCCTACTGAGTCTGACCTAGACCCGAGCCATTTTGTCCACGTGAGCTGCAGCTCATCTACACCAGGACACCCCGCATCCTGTACTGCTGGAAATGCTCAGCATGCTGAGGGGACCAAACCTCGCATATCCTAGGACAGCCATCTACCACTAAGCCACATCTCAGCTCTAGATTGATCCTGACAAGAGAGAAATTGAACCTAGGGCCTCAAAAGTGCTAGGCAAGGCCTCTACCACAGGTATACCGCCTCACTCAATTGCCCAGCCATGCCTTGAACTTGGCATCCTTCAGCCTCAGCTTCCCAGGTCACCAGGATCAGAGGCCTGCGGTTTCTGGGTAATTCTGGATGTCCTTTCACACTCTACCCCAAATTCAAAAACTTAGTAGGACATCTCAAATGGCCCCAGGAACTAGGAGGGCAGCGACTCTGCACCCGACTCTCAAGCACAGGGTCCCCCTCCAGGGAAGACTGCCACTTTCTTAAGAAAAGGCCCATGGTTACTCTCGCTGTTTCTAACGGATCTGGCAGTGACTGTGACCTCTGACCTCAACCCCAGTGGACGTAGCAGTTTCCTGTGGCCCCAAGGCACAGTCACAGACCTCACCCATGTGCCCTATTCCTCTAAAGACAACTGCTTCTCCCATACTGGGAAACAACAATCTCAGGTCCCCAAAAACTGTAGGTGTGCAATAAATATATTAGGTGTCATTCCCCCTCCCCCATGTGACACTGGAACCCCACAGGCAACCCCTCTAGGAGTTCCCTGGTGCCAAGATGGTGCTGGTGGTGGTGAGAGCTCATGCTTTGTCTGCAGACCCCTGGAAGCACCGCCCAGTCTAGTATGGACAATGTGCACACCACTAACCACTCCAGAGCCACAGGCCAGTGATGGACAGGCCTTCACATTCTCTGCTAGCCTGAGTCCAGCCTGCAGACACAGGACCAGAGGCTTGGTAGACCTGGGCACACAGAATGTTCTGTTTCTTTCTAAGCCTTGTGTTTGCCCAGACAGTCCTCAGTATTTCTTCCTTTACGGCACTCTCATTTAGACAGAGCCAGGTTACTTGGTAGAGTTCGGTGTGCCAGAGGTGGCCTTTCATGTGATTTTCTGGTCTCACGAGCACTAACCTCCCACTTCAGAGTGTGAATCCCAATCTCTCCTTCACAGGGCAGGGGAGATGATTTCATACGTCTGAGAGGCATGCCCCTTCCCATCTCCGCTAAAGTCTCGACCATGCTGCACAGGCACAGAGGGGGACTTCAGAAACACGTCGGTGAGGTGTTCACTAGCCTTTCCACAAGCAGATCCCACTGGAATGCATGCTTCACGGAGGCAGGGTGCAGTATCTGCCCTGCTTAGTACTCTAGGGTAGAGTAGCTACTGACACACATGGCTACAGCTCAGAATTGTCAAGTGGGCAGAACTGATTGGCAGTTCAATTTGCAGTTTCCATGTTCTGTGAGCTTGTGTGTTTTGACTTTTTTCATGCACTGAGATGCCTGATGTTTAAGAGCAGTGGTTCTCAACCTATGAGTCTCAACCCTGGGGGGAGGGTGGAGTGACCTTTTCACAGGGGTTACCTAAGACCACTGGAAAAACACAGAGATTTATGATTCATAACAGTAGCAAAATTACAGTTACAAAGTAGCAACAAACATAATTTTATGGTTGGGGGTTTCACTGTATTAAAGGGCTGCAGTATTAGGAATGTTAAGAACCACTGATTTAGAGGATTCATTTTTAGCTAGCTTTCTTTTCTTTTGGGGGGAAGTCAGCTAGTTTTCAAACTAAGGACTAGAAGAGCAATTAAGGCAGCATCTGCACAGCCGAGCGGTGGTGGGCATGCCTTCAATCCCAGCACTCAGGAGATGGTGCAGGCGGACCTCGGAGTTTGAGGCCAGCCTGGTCTACAGAGTGAGTTCTAGGACAGGCCTCAAAGCTACAGAGAAACCCTGTCTCAAAAAACCAAAACCAAAACCAAAGCATCTATGGTTGGTGTGCTTTGTGAGGAAAAAAAGCACAATTGAGAATATTTATTTACTACTGTGTGTGTGTCACAGGTCAGAGGGCAAGTATGGGGTCAGATCTCTCCTTCTACCTTTACATGGGTTCTGGGTAGCAATTTATAGTTTCTCAGACTTGTGCACAAGTGTGTTGGTGCCTCACTGGGCCATCTTTTCCCAGGTATTCCTTGGGTGTTGAATTTCAATACAAAGTAACCATCAGAGCAGCTCTCTTAACAAATATGGGTATACTGAGTATCGCAGATCTATACATTGTTTCCAAGCCAGGCCTGGAGGCACACACCTTCAGTCCCAGCACTCTGGAGGCAGAGGCATTTGTCTTGCCTACACGTCCTGGGTTGTCTCTAGTATCAGGGGCAGGAGAATCCAGACGTAAGAGTCCCTTTAGTTCAAGGCCGGTCTAGGAACTCCTGGCCATCTTCACCTACAGAAACCCTATCTCCAAAAATAAAATAAATCAAATGTTAAGTAGGAAAAAGCAAAGGCCTAGACACTTTGAAGAATCACAAAAATACCCTTTGCATTTGGACCAACAAATACTTGCATTTGTTGCTTAAACACTTGCTACTGTTTGCCTACTGGCCCACTCTCATTCTCTTTCAGAAGTTTGTGTATGCGGTTTAACCTCACACAAATCTAGTATGTTTTAATTCTCAAAGTATCCACACCAGAGTGCTTTCTTTGATGATTTCATCCCTAAGCACCCAATGGAAACAGAAAAACAAATAAGAACAGGCAACTGTAAGAGGCTGGACCGGCTGAGGACTTGCATCATTTTGCAGGTGGAGGAATGAAGTCAGAAATGGTACTTACTGCTTGCCACTCCTCCCAGGTTATACGGCAACCAAGTCCAGACCAGAGCTCAAACTTGTCCCTACCCAGTACACCCTGCAGGACAGGGGTATGGCTCAGATGCAGTTCTACCCACTAAAAAACTTGACTGAAAACAAACAGCACACTATGTCTGTGTGTCAGGGCAGGAAAACCAAGAGTTCAAGGGCAAGATCAGCTAGACACAAGTTCAAGGCTAGCATGAATTATCAGATAGACTGTCTCGAAAAGAAAACAAACAAAATAACAAATAACCAAGGCCAAGCATGGTGGTGCACACCTGTAATCCCAGTACTTGAGAGGCAGAGTCAGGTGGTGTACATACTGAATTCTGAGCTAGCCAGGGCTACATAGTAACATCCTGTCAATACTAAACAATAACAGTAACAATAATAGTAAAACACAATCAGCACAGCCCAAGCAGAAGCTATCTGACTCTCCTGCCCAGGTATGTTTTCACAGCACCAGTCACAAGGAGCACAGCTCCCCTCAACAATATGAAGATCTATTTCTACTACAGCTCCACTGAGCAACCCATTTCTCAACTAGGTCCACAGTTTTTATCTCATGTTTAACTTTCTATGAGGACTTAATTGAGGCAGTGGCAAGGAGCCAGGGATGAGAAGTCAGATAGCCGGAGGAATGTGGGCTAGCAAGGTTAGACCCAAAGAGGAAATGCTACTGGCAGAACTCATCTCTCTGATGTCTGTGACCTTTAAATCCCTGCTCCAGGTCTCAGTGAACTGTGGACACTTGGGGGCACTGGGCAGAGCAGAGCCACATGGATCTGAAAGTGCTACAGCTTCAGCTAGGCGAGGGACCACTTTGACTCGGCATCCTTCTGGTCTACAAACTCCTCCATCACAAGGCAGCACTGACTCCGCCACCTCGAATCACAGTCCTCAAAGTGCTTCTCAGTTCAGAGTCGCAGCAAGGTGCTTCCTGACTTTTCAAGGACAGATGTGATTTTTAAGAGTTTTTGGATAGGGACCTTCCACCCTGATTCCCTAGTGACTAATAAGCTACTGACCTCTCCTTCTGGGGCAGCACGTTCGTGACCCAGAACAACACTGTGAGCTCTGAATCACGGTCCTTTCTTGAACCCCGACTATCATGGTTAACATACCTGTAAAATTATACCAGATAAACCTTCGGCCTCTAAAACAGAGACTGAAGTTGGGTGTGGTGCACCCATTTAATCCCAGTACTATGGAGGCACAGGCAGAATGATCGTGATTCTGAAGGCAGTCTGGGCTAATGACCTAAGCTCTCACATAAACAGACAAACAAATAAATACAGGTTAAACTATAACTTGACTTCTCGAGGCCTTCCCAAGCTCCCACAGAACCACATAACATGAAGAATGAGACAATACGCTTGGGCAGATCCACACGTGACAGCCAAACACACAAGAGCATATTAAGATAATCTTTAAAGGACTTTAATTCCAGCACTCAAGAGGCAGAGGCAGGTGGATCTCTGAGTTCAAAGCCAGCCTGATCTACAGGAGTTCCAGGACAGCCAGGGTTACACAAAGAAATCCTGTCTTGGGAGGCGGGGGGCACGAACTGGATTTGTATCATCTAAGATTCTAGGCACTGTGCTCAGATAACAGCCACTTGAAAAACAGACTCAGGAAGTCAGAGGTTCAGATTCACACTTGTATTACTTTTTTAAAAATAGTAAAATTCCAGAAACAAATCCTCCAGTGATCTCCAGAAGTCCCCAAACCAGGTTACCATGGCCCCCATCTCCATCTTTTAGATACCCACTATCAGCGCTGTCTGGCCTCAAGGTGAATTGTATTGTTCCAGGGAGTGGGTCAGGCTAGTTTTACACACAAACACAGATCAATCCAATATCCTCGCCTCCATCTTTTTCCCCTTACTTCCAACAAAACTCTCACAGTTTGAGAAGGGTTTGGATTTTTGTATGTGGGTGTGGTGTTGTTGCAACAGGGTCTCAAGCAGCTGAGGATGGCCGTGAACTCCTGCCACGTCTAGAGTTACAGGAAAGCTCCACTGCTGGTCCACTCACCAACTGCAATTTCAGAAGACTGAAAACTCAAGTCAAGGAAATCGAGAAGCATACAAGAGATCAATGCCTTTCCAAACTTTTCTTTTCTTTTTTTTTTTTTATTTTCGAGACAGGGTTTCTCCGTAGCTCTTTGGTTCCTATCCTGGAACTAGCTCTTGTAGACCAGGCTGGCCTCGAAATCACAGAGATCCGCCTGCCTCTGCCTCCGGGTGCTGGAATTAAAGGCGTGCGCCACCACCGCCCGCCCGGCCTCCAAACTTTTCTGACACACAGAAACAGTATAATACACTCCCATGCCCTTGGGTCCCAACACACACACACACACACACGATGGCCATGATGTACTAAGCTGATTTTCAAGTCACTCATGGGAATATTTGAAAGACAACAGTTATAGTTGTAACCTTCCAGCTACAACGGGCAGCTGAATATCCAAATACAGCGCACACACTGACCAGGATAGGCAGTGTCCAGCCGTGACTGCAAGGCCCTGGGTACCAGCATTTCCCAAACAACCCAAGGTGACTCGTCTCAGGTCTTGTGACCGCTACACAATCAATCCCTTAACGTCTCAGCGTGGCAAAGCTCACTTACTGCGCACAGTGGAAAGCAATTATATCCTCTGTCTCCTTTAAGAACCCGAAATTAAACAGGTGGTGTTTGTCCTGTCTTTGTGCGATGACATACAGAAAAGAGGCGGACCCAGTCTTAACCCCTGTTAGGTGAGGGCTTTGGTGAACTGAAAAAGCAGGGAATTCCCTGGACCAGAGGAGTCATTCAGCCTGACAGAAGCGAAAGCAAGGACTCCCTCTTTGCATGGAAGAAGGTTCTAACAAACTCATCTCCAGACCCACTGGGAGAAAGAGGAGCAGATAAACCGCAGGAGACGCGCCAGAGCAACCGGCCTAAGTGACTTGGCCCAGCTAGACCGCAGCCCCTATTCCCCAAGACTCCACTTCCCGGACCGGGGTAAGCAAGTGAGCGCAATCGAGGGGGCGTGGGAAGCGCGGAAGCGGCGTGGACCATGCAGCCAGAGGGTCCAGATCTGAGGCCTCGCAAAGGGTGGGGACCCCTCTCTCTTGACTCTGGGCACGGTATGGCCTATCCTCACCCCTCCCCCAGAGAGCCTCCCCTACTACAGAGAAGAAAGGCGGAGAAGAAGCAGCGCGAGGGGAGCAAGGTGGCCCCTGAGCCCCCTTCATACCGCGTAGGTTCCCAGGCAATCTCCCGCCACGAACCCCGCTGGCCAGGCCCCGCCCCGCACCCTGCGCCTGCGCGCCGGCGGTGCTCCGTGAGTACGCGCGCACTTTCTACGTGTACGGCGTGGGGGCGGGTCCTGAGAGAGCCCCTCCCCTGGCTCCCCTCCCTCCTCCTGCTCCCCCTCCCCCACGCGCTGCCGCGGCCGCCGCAGGAGCCCAGAGCTCAAGCCGCCCGGCGACTCCCCCTCCCCCTCCCCAGCCCCGCCCCGCCCGGAGCCGGGGCTCCCGAGTCGGAGCCGAGTCTGCGCCTGGGGGTGAGTACGCCGACCCCTCCCCAGCACCCCTTACTTGGATCACAGGATCCCACTACCACCCCAAGGAAGGGAAAAAAAAAAACACTCGGACTCAGCTGCGCGTCCCCTCCCTTCCACCTCTTGCGGGACCCAGAGGTGCCCGGGCCCCGCAGGACCCAACGGAGGCACGCTTTGTCCCCAAACCCCCACCGTCCCTGGCCAGATGTGAGTTCTTCCACCCCTGTCGGGGCTCCAGATGTGCGCCGTCCTCTGCCCCCGCCCCGCTGGGATGTCCCAAGGGGTGGGACCCCCTCTGTCCCGGCCCTTGAGTGCTACTCTCGTCCCACCTGCCCCGTCCAGGTGCGCGGCCCCTGCACGGCCCTCCTCGGGTCCCAGCTGCTCCCCAGCCGCCGGCGCCGCTGAAGGGATCCACCCGCCTCCGCCCCCGAGTTTTGCATTCTAGGGTCGCCAAGTCCAATGCCCTCGGTTTCTTTATTCTTTCTCTTGTTGCTGGGGACGGAGCTGGCCTCGAACAAGGGGTCTATGCTTGGGCAAAAGGCAGGGCTCGAGGGTGCTGGCACCAGACGGGTAGCTGGCCCTGGCCCTGGTGGGGACTGGTCTGCCGGCTGGAAGAAGCGGCTGGCCCCGGGAGCATGTCCTCTCCTGCGCCCCACACAGAGCAGTTCATTCATGAGCCGCCCGGGCCTGCGTTGGAGGGTGCGGTGGGGAGAAGATTCAGACGCGAATCCGGAGTAGGCAAAGGCCCTGTTGGGGGGGGAGGGGGCGCGCTTTGTCCCTCCCGGCTGTCTTGACCGCCTAGTGCGAGCTGTCCCGAAGCTTGTCGTTGTGTTACCCAGAAAAAAGAAGGGCGCCTGGGAAGTGGGGAAGAGAGGTCAGAGGGGCTGGCTGCCCTTGGGGCTTTGTGCTGCCACCAGTCTTGGCCCCATGATCAGAGGTCTGGCGGCCCATTGCCCAAGGGGGCTTGGGGCTCCTCTCCCTACCTAGTACCACTCCTTGACCCTGTAGCCTCCTCCCGGGTCTGCAGTAGTCCGGGGTGAATGAGACTGTGCCCAACACCTGAAGAGGGGCCCACAGTTCTCTGCCTTCCAGATTCCTGAAAGGAGGGAAGGGGAGTGGCTGCTAGGCTCAGGTGGGGGTATGCTGGCAGCACCTTTGTCCTCCGGGGTACCAGAGGGTCTACGCCCTGGCATGTCCCAGGTGGCACATGCTGGGGCCTGCTGTTAGTTCATCCAGTGCAGTCTTGGCCAATGAGTGAGTGAGTAGGTGGGTGGGGATGTTTTGAGGCAGAAGATGGATGATAAGTAACTAAGAACCCCTTTTTGGATATCATACAAGTTTCTTCCGAGTACAACAGAGTAACAGAAACCCGGGTTCAAATCCTAGCTCAGCTGTTCTTGAGCCGTGTGACCTTGACAAGTTACTTAACCACCTGAACCTCTGTTTCTATTTAAAAGCGTGATTAGCTACCACCACTCCTTCCGAGGTGTATCTTCGGGATCCAATAGTGTGATGCAGGTAAAGAACCGGGCATCCTGCCTGACAGGTGATCAATAGTAATGGGTTCACTTCTCTGAACTTCCTGACCTACCAGTCACCTCTGGTGCCGCACCTTGCCTAATGCAGGTGGATGGGGTCCATTCTGGGACTTGGTGACAGAGTCCCTAATGTAGCAAAAGCACCCCCCTCCCGTGAGTAGTTCTATTCCTATCATTAAATTATATGTTTTATTTGGTCTTAACCAACCTTCCTCCATTAAAGCAACCTCCTGGAGTCTATATCTTATTAATACCAACTTTTTGTGTTTTGATTTGATTGAGCTGTGAAGTCATTTAGCTCAGGCTGGCCTTGAACTCCTGATCTTCCTGCCTCCACCTCCCAGGTGTGCTTGCCTTCAGCAGCTGGTCTTGTGGTGGTTTCTTTTGTTTGGTTGGATGTTTTTTTTAAGAGCTTTAAACTCGAGTTTTGTTGTTTTGTTTTTAATCTTATTTCACCTTTCAAGCAGCCAAAGGGCTGAGTTGTTGTCCCCATTTCACAGGTGAAGGACCCGAGACCCACGCTGGTTGAGCATTTTTTCCAGACTAGAAGTCAAGTTCATTTCATGCCAGAGCCCTTGCCCTCTATCCCTGCCTCAGAACTTGAACCCACAAACCCCTGAGTCAAGGATCAGGAGCTCCCAGCAAGAAAAAAGGCAAGCCTGTAGATCTAGGGTGTGGCATTCCAGTGCTGGTGCTAACAGCCCTCAGCCTCGGAGCCCTGCTGGGGACCTCCCCTATTTGCAGGAGCAGCAAAATGCCTGGGCCCATCTCTAGATCCATCACAGACTGGCTGTGTGACTTCCCCAAGTTATTTGCTGTCTGTGTGCCTCAGTGGCCTGTTAGGGTTACTAGGGGTAGCAAATAGTAACATTGACAAAGTGCTTAGAGTAGTAACTCCTTGTACAGAAGAAAGTAGAATAAACCAGTGTGGTAACTTGTATCCCCAGCATTCAGGAAGACCCTGACTTGGAGCAAAGCCTAAACTGCATAGCTACACTCTGGAGAGAGATGTGGAGTGTGGCTGCTCACCTATGGATAGATACACTTTTACCTTTCTCTGAGTTCCACTCATGCCAGGCAAAGTCCTTAATACTATTTTGTAACAGATTGGAAGAGTGAGACCCATTTTGTATTAAGAGTTAATCTCTTCTCACTGACTTTATAGGAATCCCAAGTCCTACCTTAAGTCTTTCCCATTAACTCTATGAGGAAAAAACAAACAAAGCAAAAAAGTAACTTCTACCCTTGTGACACACAGTTTCTAGTAGTGAAATGACCATCTTGACTTAGTCTAAAATCCCCATCCTGCTACAAAACCAGCTTTAGTATCCGCTAGAGAAATGGGCTCACAGCTGGCTGGGCACCTCTTCGACCCCTCCTACTGTCCCCAAGCAGTGTTCTGTCTTCAGCTTCTCTCCCCTAGTCTGGATTTGGAGCAATTGCTCCGAAGGACACAGCCCAACAGCCCCACCCTACAGTTAAAGACCTGGAAGTTACCCTGTCAACTGGCAAAGCCACCAACCCAACTCCACCCCTTACCTAACCTGTGACCTTACCTGGTTCCATTCCCTTCCCTGGTCCCTGTTTCCTCTCTATGGATGGGCGATCTGAGTGTGCTCTGCTTGCCTTGGGTGTTAGGAAGCAGGGGGTGCTCAGTGGCAGTGAAAAGATTGGCAATGAGAAGATCTGGTAGCCAGTTACCATGCATCCTGGGAAACTCTCACCCACCCTAGTGGAGCCACATGCAGAAGCTTCTAGACTGTCCCATCTTTGTTCAGAGTAGAGAAGATCACAGCGGAAAGAGGGCACTGAAGGGCTTTGAGCCATTTGTTTAGAAACAAGGGAGTGGGGAGAGGCACTGAGGTTTCTGGAGTTCAGAGAGGTCAGGACTGGGCATGTTGCGTGGTAGGGAGAGAGATGAGACCGAATGAAGTCCCAGGATTGATTCCCAGCACTTAGGAAGTAGAGGCAAGACGATCAGGAATTTAAGGCAATCCTCAGCCTCATAACAAGAATGAAGCCAATCTAGAATATTCGAGCCCTTGTTTCCAAGAAAAACAGGAGCTAATAAGAGCCTCAAAATACCTATACCCACCTTTAGCCTGTCCTGGGGCCTCAGCGATGTACGTCTTGTATTTACACACCCAGGCTCCCAGATGCACCCACGCACATTTCTCCACTCAGAGGCCATGAGTGCCTTTATTTCTGCACATTGTCATGTAGTCACCTAGCTCGCTATGCAGACAGACACGTATGAGCACATTTACATATCTGAGCACATGTCTCAACTGCCCTTCAATTCTCTTGCCCAAGAACAAATAATTATCATTACATTGATGAAGCTTCCATATATGCACAGGATCTTTGAGATCAGCCTAGGCTGCATAGAGACCTTGGTAAGAGCGGAAGACAGAGGGCTGCCACTCCCACCCCTGGCCGAGGATACATTTCTATCTCCCTGTGGGAGCCTTGCAGTATCTCTGTTACTGATTAGAAGAATGGGCCCAGATCCGCCTTCACCTGTCCTAGGCCTATCAGCAAAGCACCTGTGTTCTGAGTAGGGTCCCTGCTTTGGTAGAAATTGACTTAGGTTTGAATTTAGCTTCCATCATTTTATTGCAGTGAGACCTAGTGGGAAAGTACTTAACTTTTCTGAGCCCTCTACTCACATCTTCAAATGACAGTGATAACAACTCACAGGATGTTTGAGGATTAAATGCAGTCATATATGTTATTATTCTTTTGTTTTAAAAAGATATATTATTTATATGTGGGGTGTTTTGCCTGTGTGTATGTGTACCGTGTGGGTGTAGTACTGGCAGAGGCCAGAAGAGGGTGTCAGATTTCGTGGAACTGGATTTACAGACAGTTGTTAGCGACCTTGCTGGTGTCTGGTATTGTATCCTTGTCTGCAAGAGCAACCAGTGTTCTCATCTGCTGAGCCATCTCTGGAGCCCCGTATATTGTTGTTCTTGAAACAGTGGACACTCGCTACAATGATTAAACCCATGTGTCTTTAAAGGCAGCTTGAGCCAGAAAAGGAGCCTGTATAGCCCATGCAAGGCAGTTGTTCTCTGCTCCATCCTGATCCAGGCTTTGCAAAGATTCCCTGGACCAAGAGAAACATATAAACATGCTCATGTTCTCATCCTTAGAAAGCTTCTGGCTCCTGCTCTGTTTGGTTGGATGTTTGAGTGGGAAAGGGGAGACTCCGGGGCTTCTAGGTCACCCCAGGGGGGCTAAGGGACAGACAGTTCCTTCTGAGTTGCCAGTCACCTCTTCTCGATTTGTTATTCTCTCTTTGTCTGGTTGCCCTTCTTCCCTTGGGACCCTCCTCCAGGCAGACCTTCCATGTTGTCAGCAGAAGGGGCCCCCAGGGGCCCTGAGTAGGACCGGGTGGGGTTGTGCTGCTGTGGTAGCTGCCTCTGCAGCAGCCACACTTCTCCAGCCTGGGAACCTCCCCAGAGCCCTGCTCAGCTTTGTCCCCAAGCACAAGAGCCCAGGAGTCCAATTGGCTTCCCCTTCCCTCCTCTTCTGCCCTTCATCCACTTAGAGCACAAAGGGCTGTGCCAGGGCACCAGGCAGGCACCAGGCAAGACCCTAGTACAGTGGGTTGCTGGGGGCCTTTAGAGGCCTCCGACCGCCCACTCTTTCCCTCTTTTGCCAATGGAAAAGCTGGCTGGAGGGCACAGCATTCCCAGCCTGCTCTGCTCTAGAGGCAGAAGCACAGCATTCTGGGAGTTGTAGTCCTCACACCCCTTTGTTTGCCCTGTGTAGCTAGTTGGAGGGAGGGGAGGGAAGCTGGATTGGAGAAAAGCAGGGGTGGCTGGGACCAGCGAGGTGACACTAACTCTGAAGTCTGGTGCTCGTACCTACCTGCCTTCCAGCCCAGTGCCCTGCTTTGAGGACACAGGGCTGAACATCTGTTTTGAAGGTGGTTGTATGGAGGAGGTTAACAGAATTAAAATCTCTAAACACATTTGATCATTCTGGTTTTCTTTTCGCTTGATCTTAGCCAAAAGACCGAGAAGTCCTTTTTCTTTTAATTCTTCACTTGCTTATTGTGGTCCTAAAGACTAAACTGTGAGGTTCTGAGATAGAATGAAGCTGTTAACTCTGGATTCTTACTCTCTGGCACAGAAACAGGCCTCTACCCATCTTTAGAAATTTTTATTTATATTGCTTTATATGTATGAGTGGGGTGTGCGTGTGTGTGTGTGTGTGTGTGCGCACCACACACATTCCTGGTGCCTGCATATGTCAGAAAAGGGCATCTTATCCCCTAGAACTAAAGTTATGATGGTCGCGAGCCTCCACATGGGTACTGGATCAGGGTGTGCTGGCCAGACCCAGAGCGTGGTCACAGCCAGGGGGCCATGAAATAAACCCATGTGATACACACCTCCCTTCCCTAGGTGCACCCACTGAGGCAACTGACCAACCCTCCGGTACCCACCTTGAAAGTCTGGGGTGGGTAGGGGGTGAACCCAGCCGACCAACTCGCCCTCTGCCCGGAAGGACCA
The DNA here is from genome assembly GCA_025134845.1 of Neodon shergylaensis. Classification (NCBI taxonomy): domain Eukaryota; kingdom Metazoa; phylum Chordata; class Mammalia; order Rodentia; family Cricetidae; genus Neodon; species Neodon shergylaensis. The sequence continues at coordinate 2,309,491 of JABTXL010001191.1, forward strand.
TGAGGCAGTAGTAGCCATGCTGCCTTTCCTGCTGGCCACGCTGGGCACTGCGGCCCTCAACAGCAGCTCCTCCAAGGACTACTGCTACAGTGCCCGCATCCGCAGCACTGTCCTGCAGGGCTTGCCCTTTGGGGGCGTCCCCACCGTGCTAGCCCTGGACTTCATGTGCTTCCTGGTGAGTGTCCTCCTACTGTCCCCCACCCTTGACACCCGGGCCCAGGACATCCCCTGCAAATGTCCTCCATCTCTGACCCATGTCCCACCTTCCCATACCTAACCAACAAAAAGGGGTTCCCACTTTCCAACTTCAGTCCATGCACCCATGCCAGGATCCCCCCTTTTAAGTTAGGGTTCCGACCCCGGCTGTGGACAGCTATTCACTTGCCTCCCCTCTGCCCTCAGGCCCTGTTGTTCTTATTCTCTATCCTCCGGAAGGTGGCCTGGGACTATGGGCGGCTGGCCTTGGTGACAGATGCAGACAGGTAAGAAAGCCTGGGACCGTCCCTCTACTGCACACAAACATCGTGGTCCATGTTGCTTGGGAATAGGGAAGGGCCAGCTTCTCTCATCCCTCTGTTGGGGGATGGAAAAGGACAGTCCCTGGCCAGCACTGCGGTCTGAGGACCCCAGGGACTCTCCTCTGCCCCTGCTAACCTATGTGTTCTCTGTCCCCAGGCTTCGCCGACGGGAGAGGGAGCGAGTGGAACAGGAATAGTATGTGGGGCAGCAGCCCCCTCATCCACACTCAGCCAGCTTTCCTTTTTCTTCTCCCTTTCACGCTTCTCCCCGCGCCACTTGCTGGATCTCTTCTTTTTTGCAGCTTTCTCCTCTGCAGGCTCATGTTTCAGATTAACGCAGGCGGTGTGCTTCGCAGAACAGGGGGCTCCTCAGCTTGTCTCTGCCCTTCCTGGATTTGTTCCTCCTCTTAGACTTCCAGCCTAAAAAGTCCCCTCTGTGCGTACCCCTGCACTGTTAGCCTTAACTGGCTGGGACAATGGACCGTCCTGGGAACTCCCCAGAAAACCCCTTGCACAATCCTGCAGAGACAAGATTGGGCGTCACCCACAGTTCCTCTCCCCTAACAGCTAGTTCTTCATATTCCAGGGTTCCCTGCTCCTTCTGGAGGCCTAGGACAGGCCCTGTCCAAGCAGCCCCCTTTGGCCTTTATGTCTCCTCGTGGTCTCTGTCCATAGGACTGAATTGGAGCTGTGGCATCTGATGGCTCAGGGGAAAGGGAGGGTTGGGTTCTGCCCAAGAGACATCTTCCAATCATGCCACCCCTTTGGGTTCTTCTGATCCCTGCTTTCCTTTACCTCCCCTTTGCTTTGGGGGTAATAATTGCCTTTGTTGCCTATCTCTCACTCCCCCTACTGGTTACCTTTGGAACTGCAAGGACATCTAACATTTCTTGCTTCAATCTCCATTCTGGGCAGTAATGAAGACACCCTCTCCCATACGGCCCTCGCCCCACTCACTGTCCATCACCAGTGACCCCTGAGGGAGGCAGGGTAGGGGGAGGTCACTCTTGCTTCAGCCTCTGCACTTTCTGTACCTTCTTTAGTCTCTCTGGGTGCTCACATCTGCCCCTCTGAGTCTCATGCTTACCCCTCTCACCTTCCTCTGCTCTATCTCCCCACCCCAGTGTGGCATCAGCTATGCATGGGGACAGTCATGATCGGTATGAGCGTCTCACCTCCGTCTCCAGCTCCGTCGACTTTGACCAAAGGGACAACGTGAGTGTCCTCCTCCCAGTTTCCTGAGTGTACTGCTATAAGGTCAGGGACACCATTGTGACCTTCTCTCGGGGAAGCTACATGGTAATATCAGAGGATAACAGCAGGCCCAGAGGATGTGACACAGGACGGGGTCCTCTGAGTGGCACCCCTAACATTTGTCAAAACTTTGTTTGCTGCAGTAGAATCTGATGCCCACCTCTACTATCAGTGAAAACTCTTTTTTTCTTTGGACATGGTTTTAGAAACCATAATGACCCTTGAGGGTCTGTGCAGTAAAAACTTAAACCCCGTCGTATTACATAGCAGTTGTGGGCTGGTGGCCCTGGCCTTAGGGACCACGTGCCTTACTGGGTATTAGTGCTGACTGAGCAGCCCCTTCAGACCTGACAGGTCACAGCAGTCCCCAGACCTCTTTCGCATCAGATCAGGTACACAGCTGCTCCCTGCCTGGCCCTCTTGCTGTTTTGATGGTGAAGTTCCCATATAGACTGTCTGGGGTGGCCCTGGTCAGTTGCTCTTGGAGCTGCTGCAGCAACCTGTCAGAGCTATCAGCTTCCTGAGACTCACAGGGTAAGTGGCAAGCTGCTGGGGTCACCTGTGCTAGCCAGAGCTGTTCAAATGGTCCCCAGACTTGAGTGGAGCTCAGGTAATGAGACCTGGCATCTTGGCCGGACAGCACACTCTCCCATCCTGTGCTAGACACGGACCTTCTCTTGGTAGAAGGTAGGGGACCGTGTCTTTCTAAGTGTCCACTCTCTGCCTGAAGACAGGACTGAAAGAAAGAGACGGTGATGAAGCAGCCTTGCCAACTCTAGACTTTTGGTCCCTTCAAGGTAGACTAGGGGATGGAGGCAGGAAGCATGGCGCACCCCTCTGCTTTTGTAGCCTTAGTTTGTTTGTTTGTTTGTTATGTAAATGTTTACATTGTGTGTGTGTGAGGATGAGACGTGGGGAGGATGGCACAGCATGTGTGAGACCAAAGGACAACATATGTCCTCCACCATGTGGAACCGGTCGTCAGCCTTGGCAACAAATGCCCTTACCTTTGCTCAGTGATCCATCTTGTTGCCCCTAATTTTTCTTAGTTTAATTAATTCATTTGTATAAGTTTGTGGGTATGTTTACCACTGTGTACACTATATGTTCGGAGGTCAGAGGGCGACTTTTGGAAATTGGCTCTTTCCACCATGTAGGTAGGTCCTTAGGATTGAACTCAGGTCATCGGGTTTGGTGGCAAGCACCTTTACCTTCTGAGTCATTTTGCCAACCTGCAAACTTCTTATTAGCTAGAGATCAGGGGATCCCACTACCTTTCTTGAACCCCAACGTCTACCCATCCCCATCTGGCCCATAGAACCTTAA